>FIZR01003418.1:0-10195 GCA_900060175.1 Ferrisia virgata
GGGGGAGGCTTTTGCCCGTTTCTAGGGCCACGAGTGTACTATATTTAAGTAGATATGTACACTTGAAAAAAAAAATAAAGCTTATATTATATTATTATATTATTATTATATATTATATTATTTTTGTTTCAGACACGAATGGTGGATCGATTAGTGTACAGTGTCAACATGTTAAATCGGTCGAAGAAGAGAGGAAAAAGGTGAGTACCGTTGAGTTTAATGGAGCTTAACAAGATGCTATCCTATGCCATTGCGAGTCAGGGGTTTTTTTTTTCAAAGCCTGCCAGATCGAGGGGAAAACACACGCTGAATATGTAAACTTACACATGCGAGGAGTACTTGGTACTTCTACTTACCATCCTACCTGTATGTACTGTGTAGTAACAGAGCCGATATCTGTACAAGTGGCTGACTTTGCCGAAATGCTAGCTCGCAGTTTGATAAATTTGTGGCGCGAGTCGCGCGATACAGACACGTTCATTAGTCTCGTGTCATTAATCAATGTCTCGCGGGTTTCCGCAAGTTGGAAGAAGAAAAAAAAAAAACGTACCATGGTTTTCGAGTCGAATTCTCTGATTAATATTACAACTCAATAATTCAATAAAGCAAAACCATTTAGAGATTGTCCGAATACCTTTTTTTCCTACGCGCTACGTAGTTGCAGTTGGCAGGCTTTTTAAAAATACATTTTAATATATTTTTCAACACCGTTGTGTGTGGCCTAGCGTATTCGTCTCTTCTCTGTAAATCCAGGTATATCTGTTTTCTACTCCAACAGTACACTCGTTTCCTATTTTGTAGCCTAAAAACAACCTTCGGTCTAGATAGAAATATACATGTAGACGGTAGTGCACTCAGTTCGCTACAGATTCCATTGATTGCCGAGAAAGTACTAATTCATCCAATCCGGGGATAGACTTTAAAATACAAGCAATGTTATTCATGGAAAGGGAATATTATCTCAGCCAATAAGGAGGGACTCCTGTAGTGAGAGAATATCTATGCTAACCTTTGGTGTAACAGTCGTTCAGAGTTCATTCCATGTGTGACACTCATAGAGGCAAATACTATCAAGGTGATTTACTAAGACAATTGTGTTCATTGTGTACCAAGACGATCATGTTTATACTTCTTCAACCCCTCTTTATTTTTTGCTTTGACATGTGTCTACAGGTCAGAGAAACCAACTTTGAGACACCCCTCTTATTATTGCATGTACCCAGAGGTTAATCAGTAACCGACCTCAAGTCAGCCTTTTTGACCAGATTTTCTTCGTTATATTGTCCATTGGGATGTCAGATTTTTTAATTTATCTTTAAATATAGTGTTTTTTTTTGACTTTTCTGAAAAAATTTGAAGTTTTTTTTTTTGTAAGTTTTTACATTTTAGGATTTTTTCTTCAGCTCTTAAAAATTTTTAGGTAAAGAAGTTGTAAATTACAGAAAATTTTGTACAACATTACTCTAAACTTGAAAAAGTCATTTCTTTGATCCTCTGAGCCATCAACGAACAAGCGTAATGTGGCATATGGCATGCTGCTTGATATATTTTGTAGACTTTGTCTTGGTTATTCAATTCGACTGCATAATTGTTAAAAGATAATTTCCAGCAAATTTTTATGTAGTTACCAGTAAATTACTAGACGATTACTAGAAATCATCAAATAATTAACAGGTAATTACCAGAAATTATCGAGTAATTACCAGTAAATGGTCTAGCAATTACCGGAAATTACCAAGTAATTACCTGTAATTTATCAAGTGATTACTGGAAAATTATCAAGTAATTATTGGTAAAATATCAAGTAATTATCGAGGGGTTATCAAGCGATTACAAGAAAATTATTAAATAATCTCCCATAAACTGTCGAGTAATTACCGGTAAATTACCAAGTAACTAACAGTAATTTACAATCGATTACTGGGAAATTATGAAGTAATTACCAGAAATTATCTAATAATCGCCCATAAATTGTCAAGTAATTGCTGGTAAATTACCATGTAACTATCAGTAATTTACCAAGCGATTACTGGTAAATTATCAAGTAATTACCAGAAAGTATCAAATAATCGACCATAAATTTTCAAGTGATTGCTGGTAAATTACCAAGTTATTACCAGTAATTTGCCAAGTTATTACCCGGAAACTATGAAGCGATTGCCAGAAAATTATCCAGTAATCACCCCCAAATTGTCGAGTAGTTACTGGTAAATTACTAAGTAATTACTGGTAAATTACCTGCAATTTTCTACCTAAAATTACGTTGTTTGTGAAATAAGTCCAAGGTTTTTTCTAGGTGTTGATGTTCTAGGGATTTTTTTAAAAGGCATACTGGTAGCCCCAATTGTTAACAAAAACTCAAAACTGGGCTATTACACAGTATCAACTTGCGGCATATAGTGGGGGAATATCAACGAAATCCGTTTTAGAGTCTTGAAGACCGTATTTTTGATCATGTCACATGTTTCTTTATTCTTTCCCCTCTCTCCTCAGCAAACTAAAAATCATTTGTTCAGCTCGATACGGACCAAAATCGATCATATTTGTGCAGTAGGCTTAAATTGGCGTGGGATTGGATAAAATTTTGAAAAATAATAATTTTCGGTAAAAGTTCAAGTATGCTCAAATTTGGGAGAGGGGATGCTGAGAGGCTAAAATGGCAAAAAATTTTCGTTATTGAACCGATCGATGAAGAATCAAAACTTGTATAACATAAAATCAGTCTCCTAGATGTACTAGAATTGGAGATTGAGGGGTTTTCCCTTTTTTGACCCAGACGGGAGGTTGAAAATTTGCATGTGTATTTAGACCATACCCTTTATGTAGATTTATTAGTGGTCTCAAATGTACTTTTTGGAGTGTCAACTTTTCAATCCTGTTGAACCCCTTCACCGCTCCAAAGGTGTAGTTTTTTGACAGGTTTTTCTAATTTTTCGAGTTTGTGGCACGCATTTTTCTTCTCCAAATTGAGTTGGTATGTACATTCAGTAGGAGTTCTATATGTGCTTTTTGGGAGTCTCAACTTTTTTTAGCTCCATTGCACTCCCTTGCAGTTCCAAAAAATTTGATTTTGGTCGGTTTTTCTTATTCTGTGAGTTTGTTCTCTGCGCATGTTTCACTTCTGAATTGTGTTGGGGAGTTGAAAATTGGTGCTTAGATGTACCGAAGGGGGCTGAATTGGTCGTATGGGTTTTTTTTTTTGCTTTTCAGCTCCATTTCACTCTACCGCAGTCCACAAAAAATACTTGTTGAACAGTTTTTCTTATTTTTTGAATATTTGTTCCGCGCATATCTTCCTCTCAAGTTTAGCCGAAAGGTTGAAATTCGGTATGTAGATTTAGTAAGTACTGTAGATGTGCCACGGGGCGTGGGTAGGTTTGATTTTTCAGCTTCCCCCCCGCAGCCCCACCCCAAAAATTGGTTTTTGAACAATTTTTCTTATTTTTTAAATTTGTTTTGCGCATACCTCCCTTGAAACTCAGCTGGAGGGTTGAAATTTGCTGTGCAGATTTTCTAGGTATTCTAGATGGGGGGCAGGTTGTACCTTTCAGCACCTTTGCACACCCTCGTTCGAATCTATCTCTCCTATTACTCCTCTCTCTCCTCCTCTCTGTAAATATAGTCAAGAGGTTGAAATTTGGTTTGTGCTAATTGTAGGGATTCTATATGTGTCTTTTGAGAGTTTCAGCTATTCATGCATGCCAGCAATATCCAGCTCTGTTCCCACCAATGAGAGAAAGCATCCCACGGAGCCTTTTTCTTCACTCCATGAATGCAGCAATTCCTATATGTGTAATATTTTTCCAAAACCAGCCTCGAAAAGCCACACATTGCTTGTTCGGATGGGTTGAAATTTTGCATATACCTAGATTTTGTGTATTTTGTTTGAAATAAATATGCTGGTAAGGATATGGCTCGAAAGTAGGTTGAATTAAATAATCTGCGAACAAATAGACTTCGAGAAGGAATGAGTGTTGTACGTGGGTCTATTACGTATAAGTATTTTGGCAATAAGTTTATGTATTTTAAATCGTACGAACGTGCAACGATTCGAAATTAGATCTATTAGTAGCAGCGTTAGGTATAGATATGGATTTGAGAGCTACCGATATTGTATCGAAAATAATGTACCAATGCAACGTACATATGTACTATCGAGTACACCACATACGATGAAATTCCATTATTGGGAGATCTTAAATATATATATATCTTGTATTCTGCTCGTATATACGTATTACTTACGACTACGTATACACGAACACATAAAACGCTATTACGTACGTGTATATGTATATGTTTAATATAATTGCGACGAATATCGGCTATATATCTACTATGTTTTTGGCTGTTTCGTAGGTATACCTACGTATTATGTATGTATGTACATTGGAAATAATTAATAATACAGTATTACGACATGGCGGTATATTATACGCAGCCATTGTTACAATAACATTAGCCCGGTTTGAATTGAAATTACGCCCGAAGGGATACGCGACGCGACGCGTTGCTCGCATCGGAGTGAAAGTTCATTACAAAAATTACATACAGATACGAGCATGGCTCGAGGTTAGTGCGTGAAAGGAGTGAAATGTGGTGCAGAAGGGTGCCCAGAGTGAGATAGAGAGACGAAAGCAGCGGAGCGTCTAACAATAACTCCATTTCGTTGATTACACAAAATCGCAACTCATTTCCAGAGAGTAAACACTTTTCATTCGACCTGCGCTCGGCTAAACGAATTTAATTTTCCAATTTTTAGATACTAAAATTTTATTTTTACGTGTTTTTTTTTTTTCGCCATTTTTCTCTCTCACTCTCGTGGCGCGTTAATTTTACTTTACGCCAGACTGTACAAAGTGAGAATGTATATAAAAGTAACGAAACGTGACCCATGGGCTCGCTATATCGGTTTCGCGAATTTTGTTGGTCATTTTTTTTTTTTTTTTTTATTATTTCTTCTCCTCCCATTTGTTATATAGTCTCTCTAGGGATCGTCGGACGTTTCTTATACAAGAGAAAATGAGAACCATGAACCGAGCACATTTAAATGCATCGAATGAGCCGTCATCAAAACTAATGATTTTTGCCTTGAAAATAATGTCAGTTTCGACTAACGTGAGTAGGTAGCGATATTCGCGAGAGAAATTTTTTTTAATAATTTCGTCTCTTTTAGCATGATTTTCTGCGATTTAGGTTGTTAGAGAAGAGAATAGGAGTCTATCACGCTGAGAAAAAATGAATTGATATGTTTGTCTATTCTTAGTAATTTGAGGTCGCTGAGTTTGAATATTCACTTTTTTTTTTTAGGATGCAGTCTATCGGTACTCCTATCTACAGTGACCAGAACAATGGAATAATGAAAAGGAAAGTTCGCCCCCCCCCCTTTTGAAAGAGTAGGGTCGAAATGAGGATGAGTGCTTTACTAGTCCATTGGGAGGAAGTAACGAAAATTGTTTAAATAAAATCAAAAGAGCCAAAGTCAGATTAAGGTCATTTTAGCATTGGCATGGAATGTGCTTCCTTTTAATGCCTCTGCTGGGAGCGCCGTCTTTTTAAATTTTCGTATTTTATTACACCCTGAAAAAAAAGGAGTAGTTTTCAACAAATTTATAACTTATTCCTCGTCTGGAGTGTGATCAAAATGAGGTATCTGGTTATAATTTGAATTGGAGATGTGATAGCTGTATTTTTAATATACTTTTTCGTGTAGCATTTTTAACCTAATTCTTTATGGCATATTGTCAATGAAAACGAGGCTAGTACAGTTTATCGACTAACGGGGGATGAGGGGGAATATTTTCGCCGAATATTAAAATCATTTACTCCGCTCGATACCGACCAAAATCGCTCTAATTTAGTCAATCGTCCCGGCTTGGCGGCAGATTAGATATATATGAGTATGGATAAACTTAGGTCAAAATTCAGTTATGCTCCAAATTGGGGGAGGAGGTGCGGGGGGGTCAAAAACACAAAAACTGACTTTTTCTGAGCCAATTGAAAGAGAATCAAAAGTTGTATAACATATCCAAAAATCAACCTCTGAAGTCAGTTAGGAGGGGAGATATGGAGGTTTCCCCCCTTTTTGACCTTGAAAAAGGGCTGTTCCTCCCCTATCTCCCCACCAAATTGAGCTAAGAAGTTGAAATTTGTTATGTACATTTAGTTCGCGCCGTAGATGTGCCTTTTGGGGATTTGGACTTTTTAATTTCATTGCATCCCCTCACAACCCCAAAAAAGTGGGTTTTTGATCGGTTTTTCTCATTTTTTAGTTTTTTTAGTTTGTTCCTCTCGTAACTCCCCTCCAAATTGAGCTATGAATTTGAAAGTAGGTATGTAAATTTAGTGGAGGTGTTAGATGTGCTTTTTCGGGTGCCCCATATAACGCCCTCAGATCCCCAAAGAAGTAGTTTTTTGGTCATTTTTTCTTATTTTTTGTTTGTTCTTCGCATAACTCCCGTTTAAATTTAGCCAGGAACTTTAAATTAGGTATGTAAATTTAGTAGAGGTGTTAAATGTGCTTTTTGGGGATCTCGACTTTTCAGCCTCATTTCACCCCTTCACAGCCACATACATGTGGTTTTTTGGTCGTTTTTTCTAATTTTTTTTAGGTTGTTCCTCGTATAACTGCCCTCCAAACTGAGCTAGGAACTTGAAATTTGGTATATACATTTAATAGGGGTTCTAGCTGTGCCTTTTGGGAGTTTCGACTTTTCAGCTCTATTTCACCACTTCACAGCCCCGAATGTGTGGTTTTTTGATCGATTTTTTTAATTTTTAGAGTTTGTTCCTCGCATAACTCCCTTTCAAACTGGGCTAGACAGTTGAAATTAGGTATGTCCCGTGTGTAGAGAGACCCTTGGTGTGCCTTTTGGGAGTTTTGACTTTATAGACCCATCGAACCCTTCCTACCTGCAATGCTTTTCTTACAATTCTCATGATTGTGATGTCACTAAAATCAGGCTGAAAAAGTATCGCAGTGATGTTTTTTTTTCTTCAAAATTTTCTCTTGGAATCATCCTCCCTCCCGGTTTTTCTTTCAACCAATTATCAAAATGCAAAAGTAAAGTTTGGAACAAATCGATGTCTTATCATACCTTACTAGTTTTTCGTATACCTGGTGGCAGACGTCATTACGAAAAGTCTGCGTATTTCGAGTAATCTTACCAAGCCAGAAGTGACCTTTTATAAAATATTCACCTTTGGAATATTCATAAGATGATTTGATTTAGAAACGAGCGCCAAGCAAAGCGTACCCAAAGATTGAGAAATCTTTCTATTTATCTAGCTGGTTTAAAATTAGCATTATTTCAATAAAAGTACCTAAGATAAACGAACCGAACCATTTTGATAAGAATTTTACGTCAGAAATTTGGCGCCTTTTTAACGACTCCAGCGAGGTCTTAATTGAAAAAAAAGAGAAAGAGAGATCTTCGTCGCTGTATTAAGGTTTCGAAATGAAAAATAAATTAAAATTTGTTTATTTCGTTAATCCTGGAATTTATGTAAACGAGCTGATTGGTTTTGCTTTTACTAAAGAGTGCAAAAAAAAAAAAAAAAAAAAAAAAAAAAAAGAAAAGAAAAGCGAAAGCGTAATGAGTTTTGGTACAGTAAATGACAAGATAGGTCATGTTCTATTTTTTTACTGTGCTTTTTTGCAATAAAAAAAAAAAAAACATAAAAAGTACCAGAATAATTTTTCTCTTTTTAATAAAGGTTTTATTTAGTTACTAATTTTTTTTGGGGGGGGGGGAGGTGGGAGATAATAAATTATATTCGTTTTATAATTTCTCCTTAAATGTTTTTCTTGAATTCTACCCAATCAGATGAAAGTTCCAGTTCAAATAGTAAGTTAACCAGACCAATAGTGGATACCGAACATAGCGAAATATGTGCAATAAGAGATAGAAGAGTAGCATCGAAAAAGTCTCTTTCTATTTTGACCGATGATAATGGCTAAATGGACGAGTAGAAGGAGAAATTGTATAGATAGAAGGGGCGTTCGTAATTTTCAGCGAATTCTCATCGTAACGATTCAATTGGTTTTGCGAGGATTATCGAATGGTTGAATGGTATTGTTATATAAATGATACTTTGATCTTGGTTATTATACCGGAACAGGGTGAAATTTAGCGCGATGGCCGTTCAGCAGCGATAGCAAGCCTGGCAGCAGCAATAACGCGTCTATTTTTGTTATAGCTTTCAAACTAATTGGTTTATATGGAACCCTGAGGCGAGCAGTTCAAAGCTAAGCGAAAAGCTCAATCAAGAGTAACCCTTTATCTGTGTAAGACATATACCTAGACTTACCAACCTACCTCTCGATCGTGTACAGTTTAATTGCTAGTGACGTACTTTTCATCCAAATTTTTCGTTCGATTTTTACACCACTCGTTCATGTTCTTCTTCACAAAACTTGTACAGGTTTCCTTGGAGACGAAATATAATATTATATTTGTGTAGTATATGTATGTGTATGTATGCAGTGAAATCTTAAAAATACTACTCTATAAACCTGTGCTCCACTCCCCCTTCCCGTCCAACTCGTGCTGGAAATGTTATAACGAAATGAGATGAAAATGACTCTGACAATCTTTTAAGCTTTCGTTCTCTCGGCGGAATAGAAAGATTTTTTTTTTTTTCGTTGCTGTTTTTTTTTTTATTTTGTTTTTTTCTTTTTCGTTTTCGTTTTATGGTTGTTTTCGTTTTTCTTAGTTTTTATCTACTGGTGCAGCAGTTGTAGTGGGCGTGAACGTCTTGTAAACATCGTTTTACCGGATAAGCCTAATGAGTGGGCGCAATTTCGTCTCAAAAATGTCATCTTTTCGGAAATGTAGTTTCGCGCAAGGGTGTAAAAATCTTGTTCCAGTAAGGCAGAAGCTTAGTTGTGCGAAGAGTAGGTATGGACAGGGCGTTTCGAAATAATTGAATTGAAAAACATCACGTTTTGAAAAAGTATAAATCAGATTTTCCTATGAGAGAAAAAAAGGAGTACCCTTGGTTCAATTTTCAGTGGAAAATGTTCGAAGGAAGTTTGAAATTGGCGATGATGTGAATTTGAGAATGAAATATACGTAAAGTAAGTGATCTACATTGTATTGTAGTTGAATTGTTCAAAATTCAATGCAATAAATTCTTTGTCATGGTATCGTCTTGACTCGTAGACTAAAAGGTCGACATCACCAAAAGGCACTTCTGAAACCCTTACTAAATCTACATACCAAGTTTCAATTTCCTAGCTCAGTTTCGAGGAAAATTATACAAAGAATAAACTCGAAAAATAAGAAAAACCGACCAAAAAACTATACTTTCGGGGCTGTGAGGGGATGCAATCAGTGTGACAAGTCAGCCCCTCCCCCCAAGGCATATCTATGGTCCTTACTAAGTCTATATACCAAATTTCAACTTTCTAGCCAAATTTAGAGAAGTGATAGAGGAGGAAGAGCTTTTTTTTTTCAAAGTCAAAAAGGGATAAATATAAAAAATTTAGGCCCTTTTCTCTTTTTGGTAAAAATTCTAGATCATGGATATGTAACTTATCCGTATTAAAAACGTAACCGTAGAACTCAACAATTTTGTCACACATTTATCAGTTTTAAACATTTTAACATAAAATGTAAAAATTAAGCATTACTCTTTTATTTGAAATTAGAATGAAATCATAAAATTACCATTACTCTTCTTACTTTCAGTTCACACTTGATATTTCATCCAAAATGTACCCCACTAAAACACCAATACTTTTTCACATTTATTCAACTTTGATATTTTAACATAAAATTCAAAAATCATTCATTATTTTTTCATCAAAAAAAAAAAAAAAAAAAAAAAATTTTTTTAAAAAAAAAAAAAAAAAAAAAAAAAAATGTTACACATCCATGTCGACATTTTAACACCTTTTTTTCCAAATTTTTCAACTTTTGAATTTTTTTTCTATTTTTTTACATTTATTCAACTTGGACATTTTAACATAAAGTGAAAAGACATATCCATGATTACATTCTTGCATAAAGCGCAAGAATCGAAAACGCAATGTCAAATGCGTAACGTTTTCATAGAATGGACCCCCACCCCCCGAGACATATCCATGTCCAAAATTGCTGAGATAATTCGGAAGAACTCAGCCAGTTGGCTGAGATTATTCGGAAGAACTCAGCCAGTTATCTGAGAAAATTTCAAAAAACTCAGCCAGTTG
>FIZR01003421.1:0-17800 GCA_900060175.1 Ferrisia virgata
GAGGTGCTGCCTGGGTGGTTGACCCGACAAAGGTAATGCCCTTCAGGCAGCTGAGTGTTGGTGTGAAGAGTGTGTGTTGATCCGGAGTCTATTGAGTGGTGTTCGATTGTTATTGAAATATGTATGTTTTATCTCTGCTAAGTAGGATGGGGGTATTTGGAAGAAAAGTGCTGGAATGACAGTCTTCACAACATATCGAAAATTTTGAAAATTCCTTGATTTGGTATTGGGTTGGGTTGTATTTTTATTCTGATTAGGTAGATTGGTTTGTTTAAAGTGAATTTTGCAAGCTCGTTTTTAATATTCGTGTCATTTGTACAATTATGTTTACCTATTTGTAAAATACCTAAGAACTGTATTCATCCTCTTTATGTATGTTTGTATGTTATGAATTTGTTTATATTGTTCAAATTTTGTATTGATCTAAAGTACGAAAAGTTAATTTTTATGTAATGATTTAATAGCGGTTTTCTATGTGTAACGTTCATGACATTCGTAGAATTATATTTATCTATTGTAAAAAATACTGAAAAACTGTATCACCATCTCTCTTGTTGTTTACTCTTATTTGTAATTCGTATTTTCAATGTTTATTTTGCTCAAATTGTGAATGATTATGAAAGTTATGTAATGAATTAATTACGATTTTCCCACAGTCTGATACGTCTTTTTTCAACCAGTGTTGTTTAAATTGCCTAACATACACTTTGGCAGTCGTTTTGTAGGTATATAACATTCGTTGCATTTTGGTATCATTTCTTGACGCCAGTGAACGCTAAGCTTGAGCTGGATTATTGTCTATGTGTTGTTTAAGTTGCCTAATGCGAATTTTTGCAGGTGTTTTATATCTATGTAAGAAACGTGTATGTTTTGAAATTTTTTCTCGAATTATTGTATGTTGGCGAACGCCTGGCTGGGTTGCCTAATAAATGACCACTTTATGTATATTTTTCAAGCACTTACCTTTCTGACCAGCGTTGTTCAAGTTGCCTAACATGAATCTTCGCAGGCGTTTTATACCTGTGTAAAAATGTATAGGTTTTGGTGTTTTTTTTTTCTGTTATAATGTATAATATTTACTCACTGGTGTTGTGTTCATTGTAAGTAGACGATTCAATGATACTTCGAGATTAATTTTCGGCTGTAATATACCTACTTATATAAATATATAAGTTATGTGGTCTCCAAATGGGAGTAGAATTCGTTTCCTACTCCAACTCCTAGTCGCACGTCCACGTCGTGGAGGCTGGAAACTCGCCGTTCTAGCATTGCACTGGGCTAGTTCGGCGTGCTAACGCGACAGGGGGGCGTACTTTGCATGGTGCGCTGCTTTCGGCCCTTTAAACGATTTTTTATTCATTTTTTTTTTCACTTAATGATGAAAATTATTTCGCGGTGTTAGTCGTTTGGAGTCTCCTCGTACGATGTCATACTCGTTATGCTAAGTACGAGAAGGATACGAATGGTGGTCTACGGTCCTGCTGCTGGGGATATCGGTCCCCATACCAGACCCAGCAGTTGGCACGGAGCACGCTGATCGATCCCGGTCCACCCACCTAAGTGAGCTCCGCTCGCAAGTCTCTGTCTTTTCTTTCTTATTTTTGGCGTTTTCGGAGTCCGGCAGAAACGCCTTAATCATGGTATCAGCCTGGCTCCGAATTCACCAAGCAAACTGAATATGGTTCCTACCGGACGGTCTGTTTAGTAACACGATCTGAATCTTCGGGTCTATATTTAAAATCTTCACATCCAGGTCTGGTAAATTCAAAACGGAAAAAATTCTGTTACTTCGAAGACCGTCCGGTAGGAATGATATTCAGTTTGCTTGACGCTTTCGGAGCCAGACGGATCCCCGCTTAAGGGGTTCTGTCTGGCTCCGGATACGTCAATGGTAAGAAAAATAAGACAAGACTTGCGAGCAAAGCTCACTTGGGTGGGTGGACCGGGATCGATCAGCGTGCTCCGTGCCAACTGCTGGGTCTGGTATGGGGACCGATATCCCCAGCAGTAGGACCGTAGACCGTCATTCGTATCCTTCTCGTACTTAGCATAACGAGTATGACATCGTACGAGGAGACTCCAAACGACTAACACCGCGAAGTAATTTTGAGTTTAAAATTAAAAAAAAAAAAAACAAAAAGATTTATTTAAAGAGCCGAAAGCAACGTACCATGCAAAGTACGCCCCCTGTCGCGTTAGCACACCGATCTAGCGTAATGCAATGCTAGAACGGTGAGTTCCCAGCCCTTACGACGTGGACGTGCGACTAGGAGTTGAAATAGGAAACGGATCCTACTCCCATTCAAGGGCCATAATTAAAATAAAACTTGAAACTTCGTAATTACATTATTCAACACGACATCGAGTCTATTTAAAAAAATAGCATAAATATACACACGAAAATAAGTTTGAAACAAGTAAAGTACTAAGTGCAATACGTTTTAATTCATAAACGGGAAAAAAATAGCTTTCAATATTTTACCGGCTATATACAAATTGAACTTTTAAAACATTTAGGTGAAAAACCGCACACTTTCAATTCCAGGTTATTTGATTAGTTTTTTATTCAAATATGAAAGTTGATCTTCCATCAAACCAATTTCCACATCATTCACGAATACACGAATAATACGTTGGTATGATTTACCTACTAATTTCAATTTGAAAGAGATATCCATGTAAAAATTATTTCATCATTTCTATTGTTCACACCAAACCATCTGAAAAGAACATGTGCACAATTATTACAAACAAAATCGAAATTATACTAAAAATATGGAGAACGAAGTAAAGCAGAACGCCGAAAAAGAAAGATTTTAAACTACCAAAATAGAATGTAAATACAGAATACCTATCTAGTTAAACTTATTGAAAATATTCATCTCAATTTTTCAAACAAACAATCTTCAGCTTACAGTATCAACTAGAGCGCTTTCACTGTAATTCACAGCTTTTTCGGAAGATTTAAACAGTTAAGGAATGAACTGTAGGAATGTTTAATTTGTGAAAAAACTTGAAACTCACCGTTTCAAATGTTCTTAAATTAATCAAAACAGTTTAACTAAACAGAATCTGCTGTTGGAAAGAATCGAATGCAATGGCACCATCATTTCACTATCAAAGTAGAACCAGATAATAAAATTTCTGTAACGTGAAGAAGCCAAAATGAAGCAATAAGACTAAGAAACCAATAAGGTCCAAAAAAGGTAATAGAGTTTTCTTAACAATAACTTACTAATTATTTGATCAGCGTTGTCTCGATGAGGCTTTATAAATTCGATCGTCTCCTGGAGCGAAACTACATGATCACACAACAAACCACGAGCTGTCCTGTATAAACGATAAAATTATTTTTATGACTTTGATAAAATTACTAAATTTCAACTTTAGATACGTTATTTCGATCATTTACTCGCTAATTTGTTTCAATGATACATATCAGCACCGATTCCGGATATAATTTTTTTTCTCTGGTTCACTATAACTTCGCAAATCTGGTTTCGAAAATGTGTGTTTCATTGGAACATGGAAATCTGTAACCTTGTTAAATTAAAAATATTACAACACCTAAGTACATTGCAGTAATATCGTACCGAATCTATGCAGTAATAATATAATTTCAATTATGTCTGAAATAAAAAATTAATCTGTTGGCATGAAACACTTTTTGAAGAATTATAGAATATGTAAACACCAAATAATTCAAAAATTGAAAAGAAAGCAATGCACAGTCCACGAAATGCACGTTTCGTTTAGTGTCCGGACCGCTCTACACCTGTGTACAACTCTTGTGCCACGTCCGAATAAAAAATAAAGTTACTAAGTACAGAATTAGAAGAAAGGCCGCACTAATTTTTTGATAAAGGTGCCGCTCGCCCATGAAAAGCCTGAAACAAGGAAAGAGAAACATTTAGAAAACGTTCAACAATTAGCTATCATAACAATGAACAACTTAAAGAAACTAACCGACAATAAATTAAGGGATTATTTTAAACTGGATGTAAAATATTACGAATATCCGATCACAATCTGCGACGAAGGTGCTTCCATTATTCACCTTGTTTCACAAAACAACAAGCAAGATGGCACCGAGTAAATGATCGTGATAGGAACTACTACTTTGTCACACAGTAAGTATGATTAGAATGTGCGAATATAAAATATATGATTGAAGAAAAATTTATCATATTAGATTAAAACAATGAAATTAAATTACTTACTGCAGTAAGATCAACAACCAAATAAGAACTTTAGACGAAGGATTTTTTGACACGTTTACTTTCTCCATCTCTACGTATTCAAGTAGGATCAAAGCATCTTCAGATTCTATTAAAAAAATTGAAATAAATTCAAAGATAGAACATGCATCAAGAAAATTAATGAAGTATTTACCCGTTAATTTAATAACTTACTTATCGCACTATAAGATCAACACTAAATAAAGTTATCTCAGATAAATAATTTTCTGTTCAGCTTTTCATCATCTTAATTCGTACATACATATTTCAGGTAGAATCAATAACGAATTAGTATTCTGAAATCTGTAAAATAAAGCTGAAATCATATCGAACAGATAACATGAAACAAGAAGCTAATGAATGAACCATTACTTTCTCATTTCAATGCGATGAACAACAAATGATGGGAGTACAGCTTGCTTACACCAAACAGCATTTGTGTCATTGGTATTGTAAAACTTTCAATCTGGAAACAAACATCAGAACTACATTATTAATTCATATATGAGAGGTAAAAGCAGTATGGATATAAAAACTATTCCAACTATATAGAAATACTGATGTTAAAAAACCAAACTGAAACTTCCAAGAAAAAGCACAATATAGATTGAAAAATCAATTTAAGCTAATATGAAACTACTTACTGGAACTTAGATCCAAAGAAGTATATAACGAGGAATCACATTGAAAATTCAATTTCGTGTAGCGTAAATTGAAAACAAAACAATTTCAAACAGTCTGCTTAAAAATGGAATTAAATGTACAAATCTACGTACCGTAGCTCTACAGGTGTATTCCACATTTGATAACTTGCCAACATTGTGGTATTCTTGATCGTGATTCAATATCCAAACCGTAATTGATGATATCCGATCCATATTCAGTCTTACACTAATCGTAAATCTGATGCAAGCTTCCAGCGGGAGACGGATGTGTACTACGTACATTCTAGTCAGCGATGCTAAACCTAAACTAAAGCAATGAATCATCAAATAACGAAAAAAAAATCACCATATATAACGCACCATGTAATGTTACTAACCTTATGAGAACCCACTGCACTCCAAACCATATTTCGGTTCTGTTCAACATCGATCAGCCATTTTCGAACACTCGAGACATATCAACACGTAATGCTACAACATGAAAAGTCTGGTTTACAAGCTAGAAAATTTCATCAATAATTCATGCACAATAAAAAGGTTAAAACACCTGCCTACTATTATTTGAACATTTTATAACATAATAAGAACATCTGCTGCGATTCAATTCATCCTTTGTATTCTCGGTTCGGGATACCTGCCTACCTTTGAAAATTTTATAACCTTTGAGAACACCTGATGTGATTCCATTCATCCTTTGTACGGAGACTGGGATCGATAGAGATGAATTTTGCGAAACTGCCACCCGCATTTTAAAATTTCTTCACCCTAACGATGACTTCCTGCTGTGAATATTATTCATTTATATGGAACAATATCTTGATTTACAACCCTGTGGACTACACATGATAATAAAATTATGCAAAATGTAATAAATTATTCATCACACTGCCACAGATTAATCTGTCATGTCTCAACTGTCAATCATTTTGAAATTTCAAGTGCATGACTTCGTAATTTCTCGACATTGACCAGGTAATGCAGGTTTTTTTTCTTTTTTAGCCGCTAGAAGCGCTCAAAGATACAGCAATTTTAATTTTATTTTATAATAATTATTGTTTGTTATGAATTTAAAAAACACATTTTAAAAGCTATCATCTGTAATCTCAAAGAATGAACCTGTTTCAATAATATCGGTAAAAAATATTGCATTATATATTCTCTTCATTCCATATCCCAAATAAAAATAACCAAAAAGAAATGATTTTACCTTAAGATTTAAAAAAGATGAAATAAAACATTGGGAAAAAATTGAAAAACAAAACATTAATTCAGAAAAGCATGAGTAAATTAAAAAGGTAATTATACTAATTATAATTAAATAAGACTTTACTCACCTAATGGTATACCATCGCAAATGAATGATGTTCCACCAGCCATATTCAATCATCACCAACGTTTGTAAGGCACTGCGGACCCAATTTTTGCACAACCGCGTCTTATTCTTGACTACTGCTATATGAGTTATCAATTGAGCACTGAGCTTACGTTACGGTCGCAATTACGAAACACGACGACTCACTGAGGAATTTTAATATTATAACACACTGGACATGTTCGCCCTTGGAAAGCTACAGAAATACTGATGAAAGACGAGCTGTCCCGTTGGTAAAATTGATTTACATCATCTCACTGGATACAGCACAATGGTATTAAATTGTAAACTCAGTTGGGGTTCCGTTTAATCCTTTTTGTTGTCAAATTTTACAACCAGCTGACCACCTGCCTGTTTCTTTTGTTAGCCTATGCAATTTAATTTTATGACACCACCTACAGTGAACACAGTGGGAAAGCCTTTTTTATTCCTATTGTGTCAAATATTGCAACCAGCTGACTACCTGCCTGTTTCTTTTGTCAGCACACAATGAGGAAGCTTCTATTCTTTCTATTGCGTGAAATATTGTTAATAGATAACACCATGCCGGTGTGATTCAATTGTATTGACAGCGCCAGAGTTCGTGTAACTATTTCTAACTTATGTCCTGAGAAATTTTATTTCTAATTTCTAATAGCTTCTATTGACCTCTTCTTTCTTTTTATCAAACAAATGAAAACGAACATTTTATACATTAAATATTGATACACATAAAATAGTATTTCTTGCTTCTATTGCTTCATGATAGAATATCTTCAACAATGTTTATACTTCTTTTACCATAGACGAAAATTGTAAACAAAGATCGTTTTATTATTAATAAATATCTATTCTTCGGTTTGTTCTTCAGCAGCTTTTGCATTTTTTATAGATCTCGTCCACGGAGGTAAAAATGGCCGACACTCTGGATACTTATCCGTAAGAAAACTTTTAATTTCTCCATCGTACTCTGCTCTCAACATAATTTTGGTCTGAAAAATAAATTTTTTTATAAATAATAAAAAAAACTGATAATTATTGTGACCATTTTACAAAAGCATAATTAAAGTAGATTTCCGACCTACCGTACCAAGATTCAATAATGTTTGATTACCTTTGTTACGCTTCAACGACCGAAAAACGATTTTTTCACTAGTTCCATGTCGTGGCATATTTTTAATAAACTCTACGTAATAATAATAGTTTCAATTTATGAACTTACATCAAAATGACTCCTTATATTTTCAGTTTTTCTCACTACAATTGGATAAAGACGATCTCTAGTCCAGCTCGGAGGCCATTTCTTTTTGAAGTGATATACTTTATTATCGTAAACATACTGCAATACACAATGAATGTTATTAATTACTTCATCATTCATAGATATACGAGAATAATCTTACGAATTATGTACCAGATTGAAATTTGGAGTATCATCAGCAGAATACACCGGGTCTTTGGGAGAAGACAGTACTTTAGGAAAATAATTATGGTACGGTGACATTTCAACAACATGCATTCCAGTTTCTTCTGATAATTCTTTAAATGACTTCTGCAAAAGTTGACAAAAATATATAAATAATCGTGTTACAATATAACGCCATCAGCTCGAACTATTAAGCAAATGAGCATGCGGAAGTACTAAGTACCTGTCTCAATAATCCCAATAAGAAAGCTTGAGTGATGTTCAATATAGCATCACCACCTTCGGTCTTTGCGTACAAATCTTTGATACCGATCATCTCGCAAATGGATCTAATAACTCTGTGGCAACGAAGTCCGTAGCCCTTGGGTTTCTTCCAAACATAAATCTTGGTATTAGCGAATCTAGTATAAAAATCGTGCATCACTGAAACAAACGTACACATTAAAAAATTGGAAGTTTCAACATAACTCAATGATAAGAAGTGAAAAAAAAATACCAAAAGCACTGGCATAACCGACTTACCGGTATGCTCCTCGTATCTAGGAACATACATTAATCTTTGGCCAGCGCGATTTTTGGCTCGCTTCAACGCTGGTCTAATTTCTGGTGCTTTAGCTAAACCGTATCCCACTAATCCATTCTTATTTCCGGTAACGCACAGTGCTGAAACACGTCGCTGTCTGCCGAATATTTTGGTCATTCGAGCTACTGTTTTTTGCTACAACACGAATAATAATTCATAAATCCGACGTTAAAACATAAAATTAAATATCCCAAGACAATACGTACCTCCAATATCACAGTTTCGAATCCTTCGAAAGTTACTAAAAATAAAACAAGAAATATAAAACTACGCAAAAAAATAAGTTCTTATTTCAAAGCAGTATAACTTACGATCTCCGATAGGATCAGGAGGTCCTATTTTACGTCCACCAGGATGTCCGCCGGTCCATCCACGATCTAAAGGCGACACGCGTTCACGTTTAGCCCTCTTCACAGAATCTCTCAATTTGTACAAGTTTTCTTGAATGGATTTATCTTCCGGTAATCGCTGCTGCTGAACTAGTTCTCGACCACGTATAATCGGTGCACTGAGACCGGGCCATCGTATGTTGGCAGGGCCTAGCACGAAACCAAGACATCATTACAACAATTTACTTAAACCAAGAATAAAAATATTTTTTTGCAGCAATTCACTTACCTATTCCAATGACTTGTCCTTTATTTAAATCTCTGATTACTTTCTTACCACGAATTTTACCACGGCCTCTTTTTCGACCGGCATTACTAACACTAGACACTGACTTCCAAATTTCGGAAGCTGGATCTGCGTGATCAATGAAATGTACAACATTATGCATAGAAAATCGTTCGCAAGTAATCAAAAATAGCGTATTTCAATTTATTACGTTTATTGAAGAAGCCAGAAACGGCGTAACGTTTCTGTTGATAATTGAAGACAGCGGTTTGGTTGTTCGAAATGGTCAGCGTTTTTAACGAGTTACACATTAAAGTTATATCGGTGCTGAGATCTGAAATGAACACATTTATCGATGTATTAATTTATAGAAAACTATGCGCTATAAAAATCAAAATAAACGTTATACTTACAGGTTCTGCTGCAAAGACATCGTAACACATTCGTCGATGAGACCGGTGTTTTAGTAATTACTTGGTTAAATCTGGATAAAACTGAATACATGATATCACTCTTCGATTAACGTTACTTCTACTGACATATTAAAAATCAAAAATTAATTATAATCGCATAATTAAATATTAATTTAGTAACATTCAGAATTTATTTAGTTATATTATCAAAGAATAGAATGGTTCAAACTCTCAGCACATGCGTTAACAAGTTGGCCAAATGATACGGTTCTTTTTTAAATAATAAATTATAGTTTTCAAATAATTCGTAAGGAGCGCTATGTGATTTTTCAAATTTTTTTCATTATTTTTTTTTATAAATTAAAATTTTTTATTTTTCACTGCTTAATCCTAAATTTAGTCAGGTAAATAAACCCACAGGGAAAATGAATAAATTAGATTATATTTTTCAACTATTACAAAAAAGTTTTAATATAGAATACCGGATTTCATTTTTAAATTTGAATTCTAAAACAGGAAACAAATTGTAGCATTTTTTTATTTTAAAATAAAATAATAATATGATAATGACAAAACACTTTGTTTACATATTAACTATTTTATGTTTTGAGAAATCAAAACCTAGATTTTCATTACTTCCAAATCAATTATTTCTTTGTTTTCCTGTGAAATTAATTTTAGTTTGCAGTAAGTTATTTTCCAAGTAGCACTTTGGTTAACCACACTGAATTGAATCTTGGGGGTATTTATTAATTAGCATTCACTAAATTCCTTTGAAGGGATAGGCATTATTAACAAATAATGAATTATGAATCACTACGGTTTTAGAAATAATACTTGATCCGATATTCCCCAGCATCAGAAATGCCTGGATTAAGACATTTGACAAAACAAGAACAAGAATAAAATTAATATTTTTTAAATTGAGCAGTTGAACTTTTGGACTATAATTTTAAAAAATAACAACTCCGTCAATTAATAATTTGGAAAGAACACAAATATGTGTATTCGTGAAATTATAATTATTTTCATTTAATTTTTAATTAATGTACTACGGTGTAAGTGAATTTTTTATAATGTCCGCCATTCGGGTTCTACATTTTTCTCCCATTTAATATATATCCATCGAAAGTTCAATGGTTACAATTATCACTTTGCAAGAAATATTTCAAAAAAATTCACAAAATTATTATTTTTATCTGTCACAATATCTCATCATAGGCTACATGGCATATGTATACGCGTACGTTTACATATGGTATAATAAAATATTACAGAGGTTTCTACGTATGAAATTAAAAACGAAGCATGTAAAACACAATAGTAAGCATTCTCGAGCTGATCAACACTCAAGTATGGAAGAGAGAAGTGTTAAAAGCAAGTTTTTCAAAAGTTAGGTACCACATTGAGAGTATACGAGAAGGGATGCTCTCCAGTAAAGAGTACTTGGAAAATAACCTTTTGAGTAAAAGTACGCCGAAGGATTGCTTTATAGTGAAATAAATACGTCGGAATTGTCGTCAAATAAATTTGTAGAAAGTTACAGCAGATTTTCAGGGTTAGTTATTATATATGGAATGTAATATACACTTTCACAATACACAATGTACGAATTACGTGGATCCAGGGCGAAAATACATATAAGAGTTGCACTTCCAGTTTGTAAATTTTATTCTTACATCAATTTAAAATTACATTGTAAATTATTTTGTACGTAAAATGACGTAGCTAATCGATATAATTCTGAGTCCGAAGAGTCTATCTATTGAAAATTACTCAACTTAATTGATATGTACGCTAAGATATAGAGCTGGGCCTGCGAAATAAATAATCACGAGAATATTAAAAAAGAAATATAATGTTGAAAAAAAAATTACAAATTGATTAAGGATTTCGTGTTTTTTTTTTCATTGTATAGGTACTTTTTTTTGTCAAAGGTAGTTTTTCAGAGAAATGAATTCTGCACTATTTTTTCAGTTTAAGCCTTGAGGTCGCTAATGAAAAATAATTAAGCGTATTTCAAAAAATAATGTTGATTTGAAGCAATGGTACAGTTGAATCCAGACGCTCAATCGGAACTTTTGCCATTTTTAAGAAATTTTAAGAACGGAATTCGATGAATTTTGGATATAGTGTAGAAAACAGTACCTTCAACACGTGTGCAGAGCCCTTTTTTGAATTTTTTATTTCAGATCAAAATTATTTGAGCTTAAACAGGTGACAAAAATCCAGAAAAGAGCTTGGTACATGCGTCGGGGATACTGTTTTCTATAGCATATCCAAAATCCATCGAATTCCATTCTGTTGTTTTTGAGAAATCCTGCAAAAACTTCTAATGGAACTGATATAGTTAAAGTTCTTAAACATGGCAAAAATTCCGATTGTGCATCTTAGAAAAAATGGAAAAGTTCATTTGTCTAAAAAATACTACCCCAGAGATAGGGTATGCTACCTTTGCAACGCGAAGTCCCATTTTAAGAGAAGGGAGAAAAAGAAAGATTAAATTTTATATTAACTCTATTTTAGTTTTCTGCACCAGCCAGAAATTCCTAAAACGAGAAAACTCGTTTATTTTATACAAACTAAATAAGTGTTCTGTTAAGGAAAAAAATACTATAAATAATGATGGAATTACTCAGTGAATTATTGTTTAACATCTCCACGTCTGAGACTGGTCCAAAGGATCTGTCTCCATCAACTGATTTGCCCCAATGCCCTTTTCATCACCCATAGTCAAGTTTAGCTTATGTTATTATTACTTTTTTTTTTACTTTACAATGCACCTTTGAACTGATTTGTTCGAGAACAAATCAATTCATAATTCCATGGGGGTGACAAAGAGGCAGCAAAACATTTCAAACTTCTAAAAGCCAAATAGTTTTGGGATTACGAAGATTTTGACTGTAGTGTCTCTTAATTTTAACTATAGTAGTTCGTTCCAATCGAGAGAGACTAAATATACACAATTTTGCAATTCGAATTCTCATTTTCAAAATGCATTTTTTTCGCTTAATTCTATTAGAATCCTGCAGTAAAAATGAGGTACCTAACAATAAAAATTACTAATCACCGAAAAGGCAACAAGAATACGCATTGTTTCAGGGAGGTTTCGGTTAAACAAAGAACAAAATTACTCATAAAAAATTGGAGATTTTAGCTGCAGAAATGAGCATATTTAGTTCCTTCTAGATTGGAACAGACTATATATTTTATCCACTGTACAAAAGTGCAATGACTCGGAAGACATCGGCTTACTTCAGTAATGTTCGTGTAACTTTCATGTTTCTCAGCTGTAAAATAAATTAAAGAAAACACACAAAAGAGAAATTAAAATTCAAAGAATCATTACTTTTTATTTCATTGCAAATTTTTACAAAATATAAATGTTTAGTTCAAAATAGTATGAACTCATTTTTCGTGTTACTGCAATAGAAAAAAAAAACCATGTCTTACAAATAATTAATTTTGGTACCAATTGATTGTAAAACATGGAAACAATTATCACAAAATAATCATTTTTTATCTTATTACAATCAGTGTTACAAGAACGCGTTCTCGTTCTTAAGAGTTCCAACTACGTTCTTCTTAAGAGCGTTCATTAACTTCATTTCATTCAATGAGTGTTCCTGTTTGTTCCTTCCCTGACGTTCTCGTTCCCCCTCTCGCTCTCTTTTTTTAACCTAATTTTCTATGTCATATTGCCAATTAAAACCTGGCTATTACAGTCTTAACAACCAACAGCAAATGGGGGGGAGGGAGAGATATCAACAAAATCTGGTTTAGATTACTAAAATATCATTAAGACGTTTTTTTTTTAGCCATGTCAGATATTTATTTCTATTTACTTATTTTTTTTTGAAACATTGAAATCATTTACTCCACTCAGTATCTACCAAAATAGCTCCAATCCGGTCGTTCTGCTCAGTTTGGCAGCGGAGTAAATATATATAAGTGGGAATGAACTTGAGTCAAAATTCACTGCCCCTTTTCAAGCCAGTACCTCCTAAGTCAATTAGAAGGAGAGATATAAGGATTTTACCCGTTTTTGACCTTAAAAAGAGCTGTCCCCCATCTTTCCACCAAAACGAGCTAGGAATTTGAAATTTGGTATGTACATTTAGTTGAGACCCTAGATGAGCCTTTTGCGAGTTCCAACTTTTTAGCTCTATTTCACTCTCTCACAAGCCCAAAAAAATAAAAAATTTATGCGTTCCCGTTCTTTTGAAACATTCACATTTGTTCCTTCCTTGTTCTTCAAGAATCTGAAGTTGTCCGTTCTCGTTCCGTTCTTGCAACACCGATTACAGTAGACAAAGAAAACAATTCTTACAAAATATAAATATAAATTTATTGGTATCAACTGATTGTAAAACAATGAAAACAATGTTCACAAAATAATAATTTTTGGCACCAATTCGATTGTACATTACAAAGGGATTGAAGAACCGAGAACTAAACGAACGTGCGATTTTAGAAAACAAGAACGAAAAAAAAGACCTACAAAGTTGAGTGACTGAAGAACAAAACAAAAACAAGAACAATGAAAGTCATTTTGCCATTTTTCAAGAACAAGATTCATTTATGAATTTTCAACGTTTATTCTTGTTTTTAAAAAATGGTAAAATGATTAATTCGTTCCAGTTAAACGAAACCAATACCGAAGTAAACCGATATATTCCGAGTCATTGCACTTTTGTACAGAAGATAACATCTGGTAGATCTTTGTTTGATTTTATGTTATTTTTTTTAAAAGAGAATTTTTCTTTTTATAAAATTAATTTTAAAAACAGAATTAAGTGGATTTTTCGACATCATTTAGACCAATGTCGGCATACACCAGCAGCTATTTTTTTATCTTTTAATTTTTCATCTTTTTTTTTTTTTTTTTTTTTTAATTTTTCTGTGAAAAAAAAAATTTTTTACAAAAATGGACACAAAAGCGATAGTTATTTTTTAGATTTTTTTTTTTTTTAATTTTTCATTTTTTTTTTTTTTTTTTTTTTAATTGTTCTGTGAAATAAAAAATTGTTTACAAAAATGGGCACAAAAGCGATAGTTATTTTTAGATTTAATTTTTTTTAAAAATAACATAAGATTTAAAAAACGTTAAAAAAAATGAAGAGCACGTTTCAAACACCGAGGAAAGATAAACTCAAACAATTTAAAGGGAAGGTTAAGATAAACAGTTCCGAGAAAATTCATTCAAAATCTTGATGATACATGTAGCTTTTACTTTTTACGCCCCCGGACCTAACTTTTTGAAGTATAATTGAAACCAGTACCTAATTATACGTACTCACGAACACAACCTTGTAATGTACCACAAATTATACGTAATAAGTAATCAGTTAGTTTTAGCTGCATAAACAACGCAACGTAGGTAGGTAGGTAGCTAAAGTTACGTAGTAGGTACATAAATTTGTCGCTCAGCGATTACTTATACGTATTTCAAACAAGCATAAGATCCCGCCCATTTAACGCCATTTCATTGATTGGTCGTTTCGACTCGAAAGTCTTTTCCAAACAACATTTTCTCATCATTGACGTACCCATGAACAAGTCTACACAGCATTAGACCATTATAAAGAGGTATAGACAGACAGAAGGTGTACATTCTAAAATGCAAAGTCAGCAGCGGTTCTATGAATTATTAATAATAGCTTAATTAGTTTCTCTCGCTGCGTACGAAATGAGTTGAAAAGATAAATAAACATGACCTCCCTCTTTACCCTGAGTAAAACCTCATCGAAGCATGTCTCCAAATAGTGGTTATATCTTTAGATGGGACCTAACGTTGCAGAAATACGGATGCTGTTCACGACGACGAAACGACGATGATAGGCGAGTTTTCCTTTCGTGGGTGAGAAATGTTGCGAGCTGCGAAGGTACCAACCAACTTACCTACGAAGGTATTTGAATAACGAACGCTCCGGTATAATTACGATTTCTCCCTTAATTTCAGTTTACGTTGAAGCACCTATTTGCAACGAAGACCATACCGTTCGTACAATTGATACAATTCGTCCAATACGAGAATGGTATTTTTTAAGTACAAAATTTTTATTAATAGACAAGTATAAAAAAAAAATTAATTAACTATCTCAACTCTGGGAAATACCAATTCGAAGTGTCGATTTGGTAATTTGGTACTTTTTTTCAATTGATTGCAAAAAATGTAGCCTAGGAACGAAGATCGAGGAAAATTAAGGAGGTCATTCTATTTGAATAGAATATTCAATTTAATTATTTGATGCACAACAATTTTGGCAAAAAGTTGCTATTAAAAGAAAAAAATTTTAATTTGTTGATCCGAGTAACATTAACAAATTCCTTCCGAAAATTAAATTACTCAGCTCGATACCGACCAAAATTGCTCGAATTCAGTCCAATGTTGAGAATAATGAAATTTCTCTGTCGCTTAATTTCCGAATAAACTATTAGATATTGTTAGATGACCATAAAAACAACTTTTGAGCGTCATACGCCAATAACCAAAAAGTATTTGATTCTAACACAATCCAAATTTCACCATTTACCTCAATTTGGAAAACAGTTATATGTGAAATCTCCTTTATTCGAGGTCAAAATGGTGGGAACCCTCATATCCCTGTTATCAGTTGACTTGAAAGAACGATATTTGGATACTCTGCGCAATTTTTACCTCTCTATCAATTAGTACAAAAACAAAAAATTTTTGCAATTTTTACCTCTCAGAATCTACTTCCTCCCCCTACCTCAATTTGGACACCACTGAAATTTGACCCGAAGTCATTCTCATTCATATGCATGTAACATGGTGCGAATCCAAACCTATTTTCTAAATTCAAGTCAGTTTGGTCAGTATTGAGCCAAATTAAATGATTTTAGAGTCTTTGAGGGAAAAGTTATTGATAATCGACAAAGCCAAAAATTATAAACAGATTTTGTTAATGCTCTTCCACAGATTCATCATAGGTAGAGTTTTTTGGTGGTTTAGTCTGGGGGGGGGGGATGTATGTGAACCATCACACTTGGCAAAGTAAAAAGTTTTATATCCAACCAACATCTAAGTAAGTTGAATTTGTTTTTGTTCTTCTTATTGATTGGGGATGGGGGGGGGGCGGAGAAAAAAGCTGAAAGAGGAAGGAAGGAAGGAAGGATGGAAGGGAGAATAAATTTTGGTTCCAGTTGAAATAAGCAACATGAAATTTTGAAAAAAAACAAAAGTGATTTTAAATGGAGGAAAAAAATGCATTTTTCGAAGTTTCAGCATCAAATTTCTAGATCTTACAAGAACAAAAAACAAGATTTTATAGCCGAATCACTTCCAAATTTGACTAGATTTTCAATATTTTCACAAATTTTCAACGTGTTCTAAACATTTTTGGAAAATTTCAAAAGATTTCTAGTCATTTGTATGAAACTTGACACACACAAAAGTCATTCTTGGAGAGAAGGATCTAATTCAACATTTGGGGGCTTAGCCTCCCCTCCCCCTTGCCCCTTCAAATCTGCCAATAGTAATAACTTGGTTCACATTGGTAATATGGTCGAGAAAATTGGCCTAAAAAGTATCAAAATTGAGTATCGTGCTTTCTCGTGTATTCATAATGTGTGGCAATTCTGCTACCCTCCTCCCCCTTGTTTAAAATTTCAAAATTTACCAAGTACATTGTTTTAATGCAGAACTATACCATCAAATTTTTACACCTTGAGTTCAAATAGTGAATCTGACTTCATTATCATAATTAGAAGGTACAATTCATGTGAAAACGTCAACATCATGAACCTAGGTATGGTTCCAAATTTTTGGGAAGAGGGTGCCCCTGGGCCATAACCTAATTTTTTATGTTATGTTGTCATTGAAAACCAGGCTATTACAGTCTATCAACCAACGGCAGTGGGAGGGGGCGGGATATCAACAAAGCCGTTTTGAGGCTCTAAAAGACTATTAAGACAATTTTTAGCCATGTCACATATTTATTTTTAGTTTTAATCTTTTCCCCCGAACATTAAAATCATTTACTCCGCTCGATAACGACTAAAATCATCGCTCCAACTGGAACAATCGGTTCAGTTTGAGGGCGAATTAGATATACATGAGTGAGGATTTTGGGCCTTCATCGTGACAAAAAAAATGCTATAAACCTACTGAAAAAGTTGAGTCGTAGGTACAAACTGGGAAGCTGACAGAAAATCAATGCTTCGAATTTACACAAGCCATCGGCAATCAATAGTTGATTATGTATCAATTATCTATGATACAGCATCTAAAACCGAATTGAGTGAAATAAACGCGATTGTAAATTAAGTTCTACAATTTTCTATTGGCGCCTTCTGGACCAGCCTTACTTCGAGACTCATGGAAGAAACAAGAACCAAGCATTATTCACAGAGATGTCTAATATTTCAGGAAAAATCGCGAAGTACCATTGTATGTTTTTATACCATTTCTGTATAAGGAAATTAAAATATCAGCGAGATCCACTCCACACTATGTCACAATCCTTTTTACCGCGAGCTAAAGTAG
>FIZR01003422.1:0-43580 GCA_900060175.1 Ferrisia virgata
GGGGGGGGGGGGGGGGGGGGTTTCGCCTTTTTAACGTTGAAAAAAGGCCGATCCTCCCGTATCCCCCCCCCCCACCAAAGTGAGCGAGTAAGTTGAAATTTTGTATGTATATTCAGTAAGAGCCCTAAATGTGCCTTTTGGAGGTTTCGACTTTTCCGCTCCATTGTACCCCCTCTCAGCCCCAAAAATGTGGATTTTTGGGCAGATTTTCGCATTTATTGAGTTTGTTATTCGCTTAGCTCTCCTCTAAATAAAGCTAGGAAGTTGAAATTTGATATGAACGTTCAGTATGGACCCTAAATGTGCCTTATGGCGGATCTCAACTTTTCAGTTTCATTATACCCCCTCACAGCTCCAAGTATGTGGTTTTTTGGTCGGTTTTTCCTATTTGTCGAGTTTGTTTGTCGCATAAGTCCTCTCCAAATTGATCTAGGAACTTGAAATTAGGTATGTACGTTCAGTAGAGCCTTAGTTGTGCCTTTGGGGGGGGCCCTGACTCCCTCCCCCCGCAGTCCTGAATTTGTAGTTTTTTGGTCGTTTTTTCTAATTTCTGATGTTTGTTCCTCACATAACTTCCCTCCAAATGGGACTAGGAAGCTGAAATTAGGTATGCACGTTCAGTATGGACCCTAGATGTGCCTTATAGCGGATCTCAACTTTTCAGCTTCATTATACCCCCTCACAGCTCCAAATATGTGGTTTTTTGGACGGTTTTTCCTATTTGTCGAATTTGTTTGTCGCATAAGTCCTCTCCAAATTGATCTAGGAACTTGAAATTAGGTATGTACGTTCAGTAGAGCCTTAGTTGTGCCTTTGGGGGGGGTCCTGGCTCCCTCCCCCCGCAGTCCTGAATTTGTAGTTTTTTGGTCGTTTTTTCTAATTTCTGATGTTTGTTCCTCACATAACTTCCTTCCAAATGGGGCTAGGAAGCTGAAATTAGGTATGTACACTCAGTACGGACTCTAGACGTGCTTTTGGGAGGGGGGGGGTCAACTTTTTATCCCTATTGAACTTTTCCTACCATCAATGCTGATTAGGAAAAAATCATTGTAAAACGATGTTTTTTTTTTTTTTATTCTCGTGATCGTTAACGTCACGAAAATCAGACTGAAAAAGCATCACTTTGCGATGCATTTTTTTTTTTATAACTATATTAGATATATGAAAATATTCTCGAACGGGTTTCATCTAACGAATTTCTTGTTTATAAAGAATATTGGAAATATACCATGTGCAATGTACGCTTAGGTATTTGACCTATTATGTGTATACTTAATACAATAAAGTCACTCTTATCTATAATATACGTCGTACTTACGTATGGGTAAAGGTGTGTTATTATGTAGAGTATACCTTCACCTAGCTTGGGTATCTAGCTGCATCCACGAGTACGCGTGAAATTACTCCGGCGTTGGATTTGTTATTTTAATACCTTTGTAATCTCGTTAGCGACGACGACTAGCTTTTAATATACACGGAGAGAAATACGTTAATTATTTTGTATAATATTAATTTGGCTCTGTCTCGGACTTTGAGATGGTATTTACTAGGTATGCAATCTACAGCGCACCGTATACTAAGAATAAGAAATATCAACTCTACGTCTCCTCCATCGAGACGCGAAAAGTTTTCCAACATAGCACGGTGACGACGACGATGATGGGCTGAGCTGAATTATGTACTTAGTAATTTATGTTAATGGAAAGTGGCAGTGGTGGCGAAGAACAAGACGAAGACACGACACGAATTACTCTCGAAAAGTTGTAATCATCTTTGGAGTAAAAACAATAATTCATAACATCACCGAAACACTTTTGTTATTAATTAAATGAAAATTGTTCAACGAACCTTTAATATGACGCGAATACCATGCCATAGTATTTCTCAGCAGCCACCGTACACCGGAGTCCTTAATCTATAAGATTGTTTGGAAAAATGGAACGAGATGCGAGTGTCGCTGTCGATCCTGTGAAGATGTCGTCGTCTTCGTCGTCATCATCATCATCATCGGTAAAAACGTGTGCATTTAGGATAGGTGGGTTGCCTTATATGTGGGTACATTTACTGGTTATATGCATGGCAAGTATTATAAACGTGATGAAAGACTAGACGTGTTGATACCTACCAAACATCATTAGTTTGATGTTCGAATGATGTGTATATAGACATACGTATAGTGCCTACCTACCTACCTACCGAGGTACCTCAGCTACGTACTGTGTATAGTTTGTTGAACAATAATGAAGCTTTAATTAGTTTATACGTGGAAACGTTCCATTATATTCGGATGATTAAAATATACCGAATGTGACGATTTAATTCCATTACACGCGCGTACCTACGTTTACATATTTTACGCCTGTACCGACGACGACGACGATTTTATTATCGCAAAATATCGAACGATTAACAACAGCACAGTGAACGAGGTATGAGGTAATCCCTCAGTACCACTGCCACCAGCATCGTATCGTAACCTAGCTACCGCCATCGCCACCACGAAGCTGTCAGTCAAACTCGCAAGAGGAAATTTTACGAGTTCATTACCAATATAATTATGACTCACATCAACGAGCGAGACGACGAAGACAACGTGACGCGAGTGGCGAAGCGATATGATCAAAGACGAATGTCGAATCATCCACATCCACCGTCGAGCGTACTCGAATACGAGTACTACTACCGTACCTAAAATTACGCCGATAACGGTTCATCTTGGCTCGTATTCAAAATTATTAAAACAACAAAAAATGGAAAAAGCATCGCAATGCGTTGCTTTTTCAGCCTGATTTCCGTAAATAAAGGTAAATTGAACAATTGTCCGTTCGTGGAAGAAAGAAAAGAAGCTGTTTTCGTGTTCAGTGGTAGATATTGGAGTGAATAATGTAAAACCTCAACAGGCTCATTTAGGATACATAATAAATAAACGTGTCAAATTTCAACACTTTAACTCAATTTAAAAGAGAGATATGCTTAGGATAAATTCAAAATATGAAAAAACTTGCCCAAAAAAACCATATTTTCAGGGCTGTGAGAGGGCGCAATGGGTCTGAAATGTTGAAACGCCCAAAAGGCACATCTATGCCGCCTACTATGTCTATATTCCAAATTTCAACTTCCTCACACAATTTGGAGGGATAATAGGGGAGGAACAGCTCTTTTTCAAAGTCAAAAAGGGGTAAAACCCTCATATCTCCTTCCCTAATTGTACTAGGATGCTGATTTTTTGGATTTTTTATACAATTTTGGATCGTCTATCGATTGGTTCAAAAAGAAACAATTTTTGCGATTTTTGCCCCTTCAGCACCCCCTCCCCCAAATTTGGGCATAACTGAATTTTGACCAGCGGTCATCTTCACTCCAGAATATCAAATCTACTGTCAATTTAAGACTATTTTATAAATTTGATCGATTTTGGTCGGCGCTGAGCTGAGTAAATGATTTTTAGTTTCGGGAAAATAAAAATAAAAAAAATAAAAATAAATATTTCACATCGCCAAAAACGGTCGTAATGGTTTTCTAGAATCCCAAAACGGATTTTGTTGATATGCCCCTCTCTGACTTGGTGTAGGTCGATTGACCGTAATAGATTGGTTTTCATTGACAATATAGCATAGAAAATCAGGCTAAAAAATTAGAAAAATCAGCCAAAAAACCACTTTTTCCTGATTGGCAGGGGAGAGGGGGGAGGAAGATGAACTGAAACGCTGATCATGCCAAATTTTAACCTCCTAGCCCAATTTGAAGGGGAGATATGCATGGCACAACGACAAAAGATAAGAAAATCCGCCAAATAACCCTTTTTTTGAGGCTGTGAGACGAAGCAGTAAACCCCTAAAACGCAATTTAGGACCTGTACTAAATCTATATGCCAAATATCAACCTACTAGCTCAATATGGGGAGGGGGGTATGCGTGGGACAGCCTTTCTTCAAGGTCAAAAATGGGATACCCCTCTCCCTATCTCCCCTCCTAATTGACCTAGAAGGCTGATTTTTGGATGTTATACAACTTTGGATTCCATATCAGTTAGTTTGTAAACGAACAATTTTTTCCATTTCAGCCCATCAGCAGCCTCCCTTTCCCAATTTAACCCAAGGTCATCGCCGCTCAAAACTACCAAATCTGTTTGTGAACTGAACTTATTACCTAAGGAGCATAGCTGGGTAAGTAAGGTGGAATTTTCAAACTATCCAGTGGAAGTTGCTCCCTATGGTCTGAAAACTTCTTGGTAAACATTTTAGCTCCTCACTTAACCCCCTCCCCCGCGCCGCATTGATTTTTCGTATTTTTTGATTTTTTGTTTGATTATTTGTATAAGTCATACCACTCCACTGATGGGTTCTTGCAAATTGATACAAAAATTATTTTTCGAAAATTTAAGCAAACCGAACGCAAATGGTTGATTTTTTGTGCGAATGATTTGATGTTTCCAAAAACTATAAAAATAAATAAAATCGAATAAAAAAGGCGATAATCGAATGTAAAAAAGTCCAATAGAATATATTTTATGGGACAAAAACATTCGAGTGAAAATGACTATTTCAAGCTGGTAAAGTAAAATAAAAAGAATGGTTCTTCGCATTTTTAAAAGTCTTCAATCACCAAAAATAATTTTGAAAAAAATATATACTATAGATATTGGTCTATTACGTGATGTATATTTTTTTCGTTGTTCCAAGCTGTAAACAACATGTAAATTACCTATTTGGTTATGAAATTTAGAAATGCGTGTTTCATGTTGAAAGTATGATGGAAAAAATTGAAAAAATTTTCAAGGATGACGGTTAATACGGTTCATCATTTTTGTAAGTTTGAAAAAATTCGGTTGAAAATAGTAGATTTAGGACAATTATAGGAGGGGGAGCAGTGGGGGAGAAAGGTGAAGTAGTGGGCACAAATTTTTACCTGCTGGTTTTCATACGATAGAGACCATCTTCCACCGGATAGTTTGAAAATCCAAGCGGAGAGCCGATTCACCCCTTTCTAATTTAGCTATGCTTTTTGACCGATTTCGGTCGGTTTTGAGCTAAGCAAATGGTTTTTAGTTTCCGAAAAAAAAAAGGAATAAATATCAGACTTGGCCGAAAATGTTCTAGGACTCCAAAACGGATTTCGTTGACATTCCACCTCCATCCAATGTTGGCCAATGGTTCGTAATAGCCTGATTTTCATTGACAATATGATGCAGAAAATCAGGCTAAAAACACCTTTATATGCGACGCGACGTACTGAACATATTTTGTTCTCCGAATATCTAACAGAATGCAACTCGATAGACTGGACTTTCATATTAGGTCTGTGTTGGGTTATGTTTTTACACGTGTTATTATACCATCGCGTACTAGCGTAGCCTTTCTGTAAAGCTAGAAAATTATACTTACTGCGACAATAGTGCCGGCTAATGCTAAGGAGTTTAATGAAATTGGAAATTAGACTATTTCTAACGCGCACGCGAATGCCATTGCCATTGCCATCGCTATTGTGCTTATGCTAAAGCTATAATATGTCTGACGACCTGTAGTATGCTTATATGTAGTACCACATAAATGAGTATAATGCTATTCCAATGGTGCGGTTTATATCATTGTCTTTATGATACTCGTATACGTATGTACCTATCCTATATAGAGATAATCTTCTGTTAAAGACATCGATTTCTCATTTACCAACTTACAAAAAGCTTTTGAGGTATTTGTAAAATTGAACAACCGCGTATCTAGTCGAACGTTAAGTTGACGAATTTGTGTCTCTTTTATTAAGTAAGTATATAGAGATCAAGTCAATCGTAACGTAATTTGTATATAGGTAACTTTGTAGCTCTGAGCTCTGTACTGTATCTTTTCTTTATTTCATTTACTTACATTACCCTCTCTCCTCGCCATAACAATAATTTATCAAATAGATCATAATTATCGAAAGAATGGGTTATTACAATATGAGCTTGGTTTTTTGATAATATTACCGAAAATGTAATACGAATTAAATGATTGCTATGTACGTTGGTACTTGGTACTTAACATAATGTACACGTGTATAAGTAACGGTAGGTAGACACATCTGAATACATAGGACATACGTCAGTTTTGGAGTAGAAAAATGTACACGTAGTAAATGCTACATGTATACCATGATACGAGTACAACTACATACAAATGTATACGCGTAAAAAAAGGGTTAGTGCTTAATTAAAGTAGACATGTTCGAAGGGTTGGTTATTTGTGGAATGTAATTCATACGTTACATATATTTGAAATAAAATGAAAATAATTGTGAACTAGAGTCTTGTTATGCATATAACTCGTATAGGTAACGGTTATGTTGTTTATTTTGTACATTAATTTTGTCTCGCGTTTTTGCTGTTGCTTTTGCTTGCGTACGGTTTTTTTTTTCACTTGCCATAATGGATCCTCAAAAAGTGAAAAATATTCGTTTGTCGCTAAAAGCGTTCGTGCATTAATAACCCAATTTGTATTTATTAAAAATTTCAATTTTTGGACCACGTTTTCGTCGTATTATAATTTGTTAATGTGTATTCAACTTGTTTCATAATTGAACGTACGAGTATATACCGCATGGGAAGTGGAAAAGAGACATAACCGGGGGGGGGTTAGGGTCATGGACTCTCTCCCCATCTGGAAACACTTGATATGTTGTAAAAAAAAAAACCAGACTGATTTTCGTAACATATTACAATCACGAGAATTAAAAAAAAAGCATCGTTTCCTAATCAGTATTGAGGATAGGAAGGGTTCAATGAGGCTAAAAAGTTGAAACCGCCAAAAGGCACATCTAGGATCCTTGCTGACTGTACATACCTAATTTCAGCTTCCTAGCCTCTATTTGGAGGATAGTTATGCGATAAATAAACTCAAAACATAAGAAAATCTGACCAAAAAGCACATTTCCGGGGCTTTGAGAGGGTGCAATGGAGCGGAAAAGTCGGTCCACCAAAAGGCACATCTAGAGTCCCTACTAAATGTATATACCAAAACTTCCTAGCTGATTTTAGTGAGGAGATAGAGAAGGAAAAGCCCTTCTTCAAAGTCAAAAAGGGGGAAAACCCTCATATCTACCCTCCCAATTGACTTAGATGGCACTCTACTGAAAAGTCAAGACCCCCAAAAGGCACATCCAGGGTCCTTATTAAAATGTACATACCTGATTTCAAGTTCCTAGTCCGATTTGGAGGAGAGTTATACGAAGAGCAAACTCAAAAATTTGAAAAAACCGACCAAAAAACACATATTTGGTGTTGTGAGAGAGTGAAATGGGGCTGAAAAGCAGGGACCTGCAAAAGGTGCATTTAGGGCTTCTACTGAATGTACATAACAAATCTCAACTTTCTTAGCTTATTTTGGTGGGGAGATAGGGGAGGAACAGCCTTTTTTTAAGGTCAAAAAGGGGAAAACCTTTCATATCTACCCTTCTAATTATCTTGGGAAGTTGATTTTTGGATATGTTATACAACTTTGGATTCTCTATCGATTGACTTAAAAAGAAACAATTTTTGCTTTTTTGGCCCCTTAGCACCCTCCCCCCCCCCAAATGGGTCAAAACTGAATTTGGGCCCAAGGTCGTCCTCATTTATATATATTTAATTCGCCACCAAACCCAGCCATTTGACCGAATTGGAGCGATTTTGGTTTGTATCGTGCAGGGTAAATAATTTTAATGATCGGGGAAAATAAAAAAAAAATAAACATCTGACATGGCTAAAAATTGTTTTAATGGCCTTCTAGGACCCCAACGTGGGTTTTGTTGGTATTCCTCCCCCCCCACTCCATCACCATTGGTCGATCGACTGTGATAGTCTGGTTTTCATTGACAATATAACATAGAAAATCAGGCTAAAAATCAAGCTTGTAGAGTTTATTAGTGTGCAAAAGAGGAGAAGGAGGATTATCAATGAAATCTGTTTTGAGGAATTGAAAAAATGTTTAGGTCATGTCAGTTATTTATTTCTATTTTTTATTCCTTCTTTTCCAAAATCAAAAAACATTTATTCGGCTTGATATTGACTGAAATCAGCCAAGCTTAGACAGTAGGCTTAGATTAACAACGAAATCAATATGCATGAAAGGGTATGATTTTGGGTAAAAATTCAATTACGTTCAAAATTCGAGAAGCGAGTAATGAGGTGCTGAAATTGTTCATTGTTTCAACTTTAAATGAATGGATAAGTAGTCGAAAGCTATGGGCATATCACACCCAAAAATTGGTCTCCTATGTTAATTATAGAAATGATTTCAAACTGTTATTTGTTTTCTTCCCCCCTCTCCCTAGCCGAGGTATGAGATTGAAATTTGACACCATGGAGATTCAGTTGGTGTTCATTCCTTAATTTACCTTTTGAGAGGTTTCGACTTTTCAACCTGCATCCTCATTCCCTCATAGTTCAGAAAAAGCAGTTTCATGACCATTTGAATGTGTTTTAGTAATAAAAATGATTATTTTGACATTTTCAAAAATTTTAACGATCGATTTCTTATTTAAAATTTCTTTATTATAATTTATATTATTTTCATGGTATGTTTATTCTTTTTGTAGCGCTTTAGATGATTTTTTTTTAGCATTTTGAAAGAGTTAGGAATATTTTCACAAATGCTATATTACTTAAAATGGTTTTTATGTTTTAATTTTTTTTTTCCTATTTGTCAAGTATATCAACATTGTTTCCGATACTGTACACTATATGGATGCTTACTGACTGTTTTAAAAAAGTGATTCTCTCTTCCCCTCCACCCTCACCGACCCAATGACGTTTCCATTTTACTGGGTACTTCACTTTTTTGTGAGTAAGCTATTTCGTTATTTAAGGGTTTAATTTCGAGTTTGATGGTATCATATTTGGTGATCTTAGTTGAACTCGATTCTCGTAAAAATTCGTCTTTAGTATGCATTATTTATATGCATAATTATTGCATCAACCAACGTTCAAGTTTTAGCATCGCAAAAATTTACTCGACTTATACCATTACCATAGAGTTTGAAAAAAAGAATCGAGTCGAGCTCGATAGATAATATTCTAGTACCTACTTGGTAGTTGGTACCCATATATTGTATGGGTAGCAAATAGCGAATTACTTATTCAAACGACACCAGCCAACAACTAATTGTTATACGGTGAAGAATTTTAATGAAAGTTCAGTTAAAAGAGGTAGCAAGTTCAGAAAAGAGAGAGGGACAGAACAAGAGAAAAAAAAACGAGACTCGACTAACCACATTTTCATTTAACTATACTTCAGGGTTCTCTAATACATATACCCATACGTATTACGTACATCGTCGAATTTGTCAATTTTTTTCCGCCGTTTTCGGATACAGTGGCCAGGGTTTTTTTTTTTAACGTGAGTGAACTCGTCAATACCTAACTACTACGAAAAAGGGTGACGAAATTTACCCGCATTAGGAATAAAATTAGCCTCGAATTTAACGCTCAGCGAGAAGAAAGTTTCTCAGTTTGATGGGTTTTATACCTATTTTATACACATTAGGCTAGATAGGTAGGTAGGTAGTCTAGGTACTAGGTTAGTCCCTTAATATGCTCGTAAAATCAAATCAGAAGTTCCCTAATAAATGATCGACTTCTGGTGTGCGTAGGAATGATGAAGAACCGTTCAACAGTGTCGGAAACAGTGGTTTGGGGGCTTTGAATAGCCACTAATCGATAGAATTCGGTTCTTATGGTACATATAAAAACCGGGTGGTCAAAATTTTCATCCTCTATCTCTTCTAGTTCTGGGTGGTTTGAAAAAAAAATTTCGGTTATTGGCAAGTAAAGCTCAAAGCTAAAAATTGGATGTGTTACTTTCTTTACGTGCAAAATTGTTAAATGAAAAAAACTAGCTACAGATTAGAATTCTGCAGTTCAAACTAGCCCTATAAACATCCATTGCACAGTAAAAAGACTCAAATGCCAAAAATCTACATTTTATCTGTAATTAATCTCTGACAAAAATGGATACAAAGTGCGGAAAATTGATTAAAAGTCACAAAAAAATATTTAACGTTAGGTAAAAATTCATCTAAAATATGAAAAAAATCGTCGTAAATCATTGAAAATTGGGTAAAAAATTGATAGAAAAAACAGCTAAAAATGTAGAAAATTGTTCAAAAATTGCTAAATAAAATTGAAAAATACGTGAAAATTAGTAGAAAAATCGGTAAAAATTATGGAAAATTGGATAAAAAATTGACAAAAATGGGTAAAAATACAAAATCTAAAATATAAAAAAAATTGATAAAAATCGTCGAAAATTTGAAACAAATGAACAAAAATGAGTTAAAAATGCAGAAAATTGATCAAAAATTTACGAATCAATATTGTAAAATGAGTGGAAATTGATAAAAATGCATAAAAAATGCGAAAAATTGATAAAAATTGCGAAACATGCATTTTTATCCCATTCTTGTCAAATGTTTGTGCTAAATTTCTATGATTTTCGCAGATTTTTCTCATAATTTAGGTCAATTTTCTCCCATTTTCGAAAATTTTTTCCTAATTTTCAATGGTTTTCAACGTTGTTTAAAAATAATTTAGGGTAATTTCCCCTATTTTTGAACATTTTTTTCAAATTTTTTGCATTTTTGTGCCATTTTTGTTAATTTTTTACCCAAATTTCGATGATTTTTTATTTCGTATTAATGGTGTTATGGAAGTATTGCAAAAAAATTTAGCCGTTGCCACCCCCCGCCCATTTTTAATTTTTTTTTTAATTTTCAAAGTAGAAAAAAATTGAAAGAATTTTGGCAAATTTTTTTGAAAAATTTGTCATGTATACGTCTGCATGGTACACATAATCTGTGAAAATTTCAAAATTTTTTATCCAATCAATCTTCGGATATTGCGTTTTAAATCTTCTTGATTAGTTAAGAGCCCCTTAAATGTGGAACCGACAGGGGTGGGAGGTCCAAATTTTATTGAGTAATTTTTTCACCGAAGTGACATCTTGAACCATTTAGGATCTGATTTTGATCCAGGGCCGATTTCCTTATCTAAATGAGGGAGACCCTTCCGATGATTTTCAACGGTTTTTTCAATATTTTAGGTCAATTTCCGCCTAATTTTCAACAATTTGTCGTAATTTTTGATCAATTTTCTGCATTTTTGTCACTTTTTTACCAATTTTCCCTCACTTTTTTGCTTTATTTTGTAAGTATTGATCAATTTTCCGTATTTTTAATGCAATTTTTCTAAATTTTTGTCAAACTTTCAATTATTTGATAGATTTGTACTTCTAAACCATTAAACCTGAGGCGTTTCAGGGTTTTAGGGACTTTGAAGTTTTAGTGGTTTTTAGAGATTTACAGGTTTCTGGAATCAGACACTTGCAGATTTCAAGGGTACCGATGTTTTGTTCGGTGCTCAAACGATTATTCTGCTCTTGAATCTTGTACAAAATCATTTTATTTGTAAGTATTCGATGGTTTAAAAAACACGGATGCTCTTAAAGTTTCAAGACGTCTTATTAAACACCTTTTGATTTCAATATGATTGCAAATGATATTTTCTTCCACTTCTATTCACGATAAACTAGTTAACGTACGGGTATAAGATATGCTTCAGAAAGAAGAAGCGAATATACACTAAAAAAAGAAAAAAATACGAAGGAAAAAGATACGCCTAAAATATAAGCTTCAATAGTTGAAAAAGAAAAACCTGAAATGAATCGAAAAGTTGTAAACATTTGGAAGATAAATTTTACTACGTACAAATTTACGACGTAACAGATTGCCAACGAATAATTTGCCATGATGGTTGCGGTTACGTTTGTACGGTTATAAAAAATTTTAATATTTAGATTTTCCATCGTATCGTATCATAATATCATACAGATTCGCAAAACGTACCTACAACCAAATCTAAGTTATCTTTTGACGTACGCGTAAGTAAGTATATACGATACGTATATAAAATTTTTATCCAATACTGTGATCATTTTAACTTATTCGCTATTCGCAGCAACAAATAATACGAGGAAGTAACAAACATAATACTCTTTTGTATGATTTTTTTCCCCCCAACTAGATACCCATCCGTGGTATATAAGATATTGAACAAAGGACTGTTTCTATCTCGGTTGCACTTTCGTTGCTTATAAGGTACATACTGGTATTTTCTATTAATTTTATCCGTTCATGAAAAAAAAAAAAAAAAAAAAAAAACAGAATGCTGAATTGAAGATTTGTTTTGGTATTTTTTATTAATTTTATCCGTTCATAAAAAAAAAAAAAAAAAAAAAATACAGAATGCTGAATTGAAGATTTGTTTTCTCTCATTCACGGGTCATTTGCTGGACCATAAGTTATTGAATATTTCATTCGTGTACTTACAAGTTGATTTGATGCTTGACGTATAGAAATATTGCATGAGTAAGCTCTTACATACCTGCAAAAAGAAAAAATACAATTAGGGGTTCGTTGTTGTAGGTATAATACGTATGTATGTGTATATGTAGTATTTTGCTATACTTAAGTATATGGTACATGTTCCGCTTTAAAAAGCTTGATTTGAAAAGGTCACGATATAATGTAAATCTCAACGTAGTAGAGGTATAACACATAGACAGAGAGGTACCTAGTACACATATCTCCTTTATATTGTCGTCGTTTTATTCTTGACATGGCGTTTTGTGTATATTATGTGAAAAAATTACTTATGACAACATAAGCATCGAGCGACATATTTGTACATTTGAATAAAGAATTTCGTCGTCGAATCAATTTTTTTTTTTTTGTATATATACGAAGATTATAGACGAATCAATCAACTATCTCCAATTCGGCGCTAACGAATTGTACGTATGTTATGTACCTCTTTCTACATATGTATGTACAATGTAGGTATTTCTTTCCGACCTACCTACCGCATCTGCCATTTTATCGGTAAGATTTTCGAACAGATATGATGCGCGTGTATTAGAATTCATATCTCGATTATGGCGTCATTTTGTTTGAATTTCAAATGCGTATAACAATGGATTGTTTGTCGGGGTTATCGATTGCAAAGAACCCATCTTTCAAGTTTCAAATACCAAGCCCAAAGAAAAGGTTCGCGAATGCGAAATTGATCGCATAGCGAAGATAACACGCGAAATGGTGAAAATTTTCCTTTAAATATCCGCCACTTTTACCAGTACCGCTTCCCCCCCCCCTCTATTTATATTCTACTACGATGACGATGAGATAGGTATAATAATTATTAAGATACTAGCACCAGAATAGTGTTATCATCGTGTATAGTAAATGTACCCCAGTTCCATTTATACTTTACCAATCATAATATCGCATAGAAAGAGGTTTGATTTCGAGCCAAAGTAGCTCTAAAGGTATTATTAGTATAAGGTGATCTGGTATATAAGGGTTTGTAGTGTTTGAATATCCATCTAATACAATAATATAATCATACATCTGTAGCTCGATTATAATTAATTTTATTAAGCGTGCTTTTTAATTAACTTCAAAATTATCCATTAAATAGAAATACACTATACCGAGTGTTTTGCATTAATCTCCCTTCCGTTATCTCAGTGATAGGTCAACTCATGGAACTTACACGTGTAATGGTTAGCATACCTACAAGATTGAAGGAACTGAGATATGCTATTTTCAAAATTTCATGACAACTCACTTCGAAAATCCATAGGAAAAAAAGTATCGTTCCGTCATACTTTTTCAGCTTTGAAAAAAAGCATCGATGGTTTTTTTCCAAACAGCATTGAGGATAGGAAGGGTTTAATGAGGCTAACAAGTAGAGACTACCAAAAGGCCAGAAAAGTCTATTAAAAAACTATATTTTCAGGGATATGAAGGGGTGCAACCGGGCTAAAAAGTCGAGACCTTTCCACCGCAAATGCACATCTAGTGCCCCTGCTAAACGATCATACCAAATTTCAACTTCCCAGTTCAATTTGAAGGAGACTTATGCGAGGAACAAACTCAAAAAATAAACATCGCCCGAAAGAACTATATTTTCGTGGCTGTGAGGAGGTGCAACACGGCTAAAAGATCGAGACCCCCAAAAGGCACATATCATTAAATGTACACAGCAAATTTCAAATTCTTAGCTCAATTTGGTGGGGAGATAGGGAAGCAACAGCCCTTTTTTAAAGTCAAAAGGGCGGAAAACCTTTACATCTTCTCTCCTAATCAATCTAGGAGGCTGATTTTTGGATGTTTCAATGCTTTGAATTCTCTGCCAGTTCGCTCGAAAAGAAACAATTATTGTGGTTTTTCCCCTGAAAGCCCCCCTCTCCACAAATTTCGGCATAACTGAATTTGGAACCAGGGTTGTCCTTTTTCATATATCTCTAATCTGGCGCCAAACCGAGCCAATTGACTGAATTGGAGTGGTTTTGTTCACTTTCGAGCAGAGTAAATGGCTTTAGTTTTTGGAGGGGGGGGGGGATTTTCGTGACATATTACTATTATAAGAATTGAAGGTAGGCTAGATTCAATAGGGCCAAAAAATCGAGACCATCAAAAGGCAAATGTGCATACATATCAAGTTTCAGCTTCCTAGCTCTATTTGGAGGAGAGTTTTGCGAGGAACAAGATCAAAAAATACGGAAAACCGACCAAAAAAACCCGCATATTTGAGGCTGTGAGGCAGTATAATGGGACTGAAAAGTAGGATGCCACTTATTATATAGGTAGACAAATTTTTTCGGTTGCTTTGCCGGGGCATCCCCTCAAACTGTTCATTTTAGGTTCAAACAAACCCTCAAACAATTTTGGGTTAAAAAAATAATTTTAACCCGTTCCGACTTTGACCCTGAAGTTGGAAGGTTGATGGGAAAAAATATACCTCGGATTTTGATGAAGTTTACGGAGATAGTTGACTCTGAGTTGAAAATCCACCATATAAAATTTTGTTACTACCGGGGGAGGGGAGGGGATTATGGTACCACAAAATTGTCATTGAAAAAAAACGCTTTCTTTGAAAATTACAACTTTGAAGTCCCATAGCTTCACTCCCCTTTGAGGTGGGGGCATAAATATTTGTATGGTGGGTTCTCAACTCAAAGTCAACCATCTCCGTGAGTTTGGTCAAAATCCGAGGTTTTTTTTCATCTAATTTATAACTTTAGGGTCAAATTGGCACGGGTTAAAATTATTTTTCAGGCCAAAATTTTTGAGGGTCATGTTGGACCCAAAAGGAATATTTTTAGGGAAATTTGAGACCTTCAAAAGGCACATCTGTATCCCCTACTGAATGTACATACAAAATTTAAAATTTCCAACTTATTTTGGTGGGGAGATAGGGGAGGAACATGCCTTTTTAAGGTCAAAAAGGGGAATTGACCTAGGAAGTTGATTTTTGGATTTTTTATAGAACTTTGGATTCTCTATCGATTGGCTCAAAAAAAGCAATTTTTGTGTTTTCGGCCCCTTAGTACCCCCTTCCCCAAAACGGGGGAAAACTGAATTTTGACCCATGGTCATCCTCTCTCATTTATAACTAATCCGCTGCCAAACTGAGCCGATTGACCGAATTGGAGCGATTTTAGTCGGTATCGCGCAGAGTAAATGATTTTAATGTTTGGGGAAATATGGTTGAAAATCGTCTTAATGGTTTCCTAGGACCCCAAACCGGATTTTGTTGGTATCCCCCCTCCCATCATCGTTGGTCGAGTGATTGTAATAACCTGGTTTTCACTGAAAATATGACATAAAAAGTCAGGCGAATTAATAATGATAAAAATTTGTTGTTTGTTCTAAGACATTGTGTGGTGTAAAAATCAAAAATGGCGTTGAAGTAGTTTATAAAATATTACAAAATAAATACGAAAAAACATGACTAAAAATTTGTAACTTTTATAGTTTTTTTATGAATAACTTTTAAAAAAGCTATGATGAGCGCACCATTAAAAATGTTTAGATTGAACCGGAAAGCATCTTCAACTTAATCTTTGAGCTAAGGTTACAAAATTTTATACGGTGAGGTTTCTTTCAACTCAAAGTCAACATGTTACGTGGGTGTGGTCAAAATTCGAGGTATGTTTTTTTTTTTTCGATTCACCTCAATACGTGCAGTGTTTTCGAATAAACAGCAAATTTATTTCTATGAGTTTTCTGAATGAGTGACAGGTTTGAGCGAAAATGAAAGTTTGAAAATAGCGTATCTTAGCCCCTTCGATTTTTTGGGTATGCTATTTATACATTTTATACATTTAAATCTCGTGAGTTGACCTATCACTGACGTAAGGGACCCGACAAGACCAGTTACCACTTCAGCCTACCTACCACCTACGTTAACTTACTGATATTGATAATTAATAAAAACAATATGGCGAATTTTGTACAATTACCAAATGTTGCGCGCTATACGAAGATCGACAAATATACGTGGATATTTATTAAGCGAAAAATGCAGATAGAGAAGGGGTAAACAAATTCTTTCGAGATAATATGGCCATGGCAATACGAAGATTCGACACGGTACGCGTAGAAAATTCAATTTGTGTTAAAGCGATGTTCAATCTGTCACCTACAGACCAAAAGTGTAAAAGCATTTTCATCGTTGTAATTGAAGATACACTCGCATATAGATACGAGTACACGTCGTCTTCGTGTCGAGTCGCACCACCTCGAATTCGAATGACACGTGAAATTTTTCTTCTCCCAGTTACCCACGCAATGTGCCTTGTGCCTTGTGCCATGCTATATGTACTGCCAGTGTATAGGCAGAGAGATACCAAGGTACGTAGTACGTAGACGTATGTACGCATCCAGTAGTCGATGAAAAGGGAAATGATTCGTACGTTTAATCTGATAATATTGCAAGATGGTGATGGTAAACCGAGCGAATGACGACAGTTATCTGACCCTTCGACGTTGACATAAGTGACACGAGTGTATATATTCTCTATGATATTTATTTCGCACGTAGGTATATGTTCATAAAAATTTAGATACCAGTAGGTTATCTGTAGGCTGTATGAGTGGTGTATATTTTTTATTTCAATTTACTTGCCACGCCATTGAGTAAATATATATATGATGGTGTTTCGGTGTAGGTTTTTGCCGTAAGCAGCTCAACAGAGCCACAGAAAAAAAAGTAGAAAAGCGTGTGAAAATTTTTAAATTTTTTTGTCAAATTTTTACGAAGAAAATGATGGAAAAATTCGCTGATCTGATTAAGAACGTGATGTGACTCGAAAAAATATTCAACGTGAGATGATTTTTTATTATTTTTTTCAAGAAAGGATAAAATTTTTGGCATTATTAGCCTGATTTTCTATGTCATGGCATCTACGAAAACCAAGCAGTTACGATCTATCGACCTAGGGTGAATGGGGGAGGAACTATCAACAAAATCAGTTTGGGGTCTTAGAAAACCATTACAACCATTTTTGACCGCGTCAGATTTTTATTTTTATTTTTTTCCCCCAACACTAAAATCATTTACTCTGCTCGGTACCTACCAAAATCGCTCAAATTGGGTCAATCAGCTCAGTTCAGCGGCAGATTAGATATATATGAGTGGAGATGACCTTGGGTCAAAATTCAGTTTCGCCCCATTTTAGGGGAGGGGATACTGAGGGTCTAAAAACGCCAAAATTGTCCCTTTTGAGCTAATCACTAGAGAATCCAAAGTTGGGTAATATAACGAAAAATTAACTTCCTAGATCAATTAGTAAGAAAGTTATGAGAGTTTTTCTCCCTTTCGACCGTGAAAAAGGGTTGTTCCTCCCCAATCTATCCTCCAAATTCAGCTAGGAAGTTGAAATTTAAGATATGCTTTTTGGGAGGCGAGTTTCGACGTTTGAGAACAATCCCCCCCCCCCCCCAACTTTACGTGGAGAGTTGTTTGGTATGCAGATTTAGCATCGGTCTTTAATGTGCTTTTTGGTGGTTTTAGCTATTCACTCCAATATCTACTTGTACCGGCGGTGGGAGGAGGGGCAGTATCAAAAAATACATTTTGGTGTCTTAGAAGGCTATTAAGATCATTTTTGAGCATGCCAGGTATCTATCTTCATTTGTTAATATGATTTTTTGACAATTAAAATATTTTGTGCAGCTCAATGCCGACCAATAAATTCGGCTAATGATCTAGGTTACGAGATGAAATCTTGTTCAAAATTTTAGAAGAGGATGTTGAGGAGCAACAAATTGCGAAAAGTATAATTTTTTGAACTAAGCTATAGAGAATTAAAAATTGTACACATAATTAAAAATCATCTACCTGTATCAGCGATGCGAGATGAGGAGGGAGAGGGGTCTTCCCTTTTATGACTTTGATGATGAAAGCGATTTCTCGTCCCCTCCACCTGTATCTCTCTGAATTGATGCATGAATCTAAATTTTGACATGTATATTTAGTAGATCTTTTAGATGTGCGTTTTGGGGGTTTCAAATTTTCAGCCTCATTTTATTGCCTTACAGCCCCCAAAAAGTGATTTTTGATTGTTTAGATTCAGTTTCTGCCCTCACTCGAGTTTCTTCTATGCATATGAAATTTGGTGTTCGGAGAGAGGAGAGAGGGAGGTCCTATGCGTGTCTTTTACAAGTTTCAAATTTTCAGTTTTGTTACATCTTCTCGCAGCTCTGAAAAAACTATTTTTTGACTGGTTTTTGCCATTTTTTGTATTTCTTTCCTTCAAACTGAGCTGCAAAGTTAAAATTTGGCATTGCTTTTCAGCCTGATTTTCGTGAAATGTTGGATTGCTTGAATTTGCACATGTAGTAGATGTTTCAGTCCTCCAACTTAATTTCTTAATTTTTAGGTGAGCTCTGAAAAATCGAAACCACCAAAAAAATTTTAGCTCGATGTATCAAAATCGATGGTGAGAGTAGGTGAAGAACGCCAGCGGAAAAGTTCCTCTCGTATCACCCCTCCTATTTGACATAGGTAACTGACTTGAAAATGTTATACACACGACTTTTAATTCTCTATTGAATGGTTCAAAAACGAACAATTTTCATGATTTTTCTCTCATTTTAACCTTGGTCTATATTTTGGAAGTGAATGAATTTCAACTCAAGGTCATCTCCACTCATACATAGTATGTTTTTGAAATTTGTGACCGGTGCGATGTATTTATTCTTTACTGGATGATATTACTGAAATTTTAAAAATTTTGACTCAAATACAGGGTGTCCTAAAAGTACAAAATGTTTTTTTCTAAAAAAAATCAAATGGAAAGGGTATGTCATGATTTTATTTTCAAATGGTTCATATCGAAGCGACTTTTTTGAATTTTTCGCTTTTGAAACCGGTTTAGTAATTCGCAACCAGTTGTAAAAAATTTCCAAAAAATTTTCAAATAAAAGTTGTAGAGCCCTAAACATTTAATTATTCTTTATCCTAATACTTTTTCTATATCTGGCACCGGAAAATAAGGAGTTACTTGACCTTCTCAAAGTAATACCTTCGATTACTTTTTTTTGATGCTCCATAAAATACATTTAAAATTTCTTTTATATGTTTATTTTTTGAAAATTTGGTTCTCTTCTTATAACCAGTTTTTAATGCTCTTAAAGAAAAAAACGAGATATGAAGAAAATTTCAAGTGTAGCCTGTAAAGCATTTCCCTTCCACTTCTCTCTTCTTAGTATAAAGAAAAAGTCATATCCGATTTACCTGTAATTAGTAACCTACTTATTCGTTGAAAACATAGCAAAATCTATAAAAATAATTTTATTCGATGCAAATCTGTACATTTCATGCTTAGTTTTTTACAAACAAAGAAAAAAAAAAGGTGAGCAACAAGCGTATTAATTTTTATGGAAATTACGATGCAAAAAAAAAATGAAAAATTCTTCTTTTCACCGAAAGTTTTTTTCTAAGTTGTCGAAAACTCCCATCATTAAACTCCAATTATATTCGTGTCAAAAAAACATCCTACTGGTTGACTTTTATCCAACACGGACAATTTATTTTAATAAAATGCCTAAGAATGTGAAAGAATTTCGCATCCAACGAAATTCTCGTAGCGTATCTATTCGGCGTATACGTATATTTCTCAACGCGTGCTGGAGGTTTCCGTTTGAAAAGGCTGGTAAAGGGTGTTTGTCGATTGTAATCTATTTTTCGACGGTTTATAAAAATTTCGATGAAAAAAAAAAAAAGGGGGAAAAAAGGCGAATGTGTTAAAGGAAACGAGCCATAATACTGAAGTTTTTCTAAAAGACGTGAAAAGGATTTGAAATTGAACGAAAAAGGCTCCTTGGTAAATATTTTGAGAAGATTGGTTCGAATTATGTACTTAATTTTAATTTCGTGTTGTGTTTGATGAACCATGCAGACGTGGTGAGAATTTTTACTATTGAATTTCAATGGAAAGAAATTCAAGTGTAGGTAAAAATTTGTTGAAAATTTACGCAGATTGGTATATGTAAAAAAGCAGGTAGAAAAGGTTGTTTTTATTATTTCATTTTTCGCAATTGAAAATTTTTACCTTGAAAAATTAATGAATAATTTTTTACTCAAAGTAAAAAAATTTAACGAGTTTTGAATTTTGGATTGGATTACGAAATTTTTTGTTGAGTATCAATATTTCAAGATTAGGAAAAAAAAGCATTTTGATATTTTTTTCTATTCTCGAATTTTAATCTAAGTTGTGAGGTTGCTGGTTTAGAAGTTCTTCAGCTGAACATGATTAATTTTTTTTTGAAAATTTTCGGTCTATTTTAAATGAAAGAAAAGTCCTTGATTAGTCTACCTGCTCCATTTTGAAAGCTTAATTGATGGATGAATTTCATCAAGCGTAGGTACGTAATTTGTTCGTCTTGTTTCAGAATCCATCATCGATAAGTCTTCATTTTGCATAGAAAAATTAAGCACCATTTCAAAATATTGAAATAGTCGGGATGGCGAATAAAAATATTTCAAAAATCCTTCATTTTGTATTTTCTTTCACTTTCCTCATAGGTCTGAATTTTTTTAAATTAATTTTCTTCGAATCTTAATCTTATTTCAGCTCGGCAAGAAAATCGCAGCTTTTTAAATCTACGTAGATATCCTAACATGTTGTAAAAACAAAACCCAAACGAAGCAAAATAAAAATATCGTAACGAGTAACGTTTTCCATCTCAATTTTAATTTAATTTTAAACAAACATCATTTGTTTTCAATTTCACTTTGAGAATCAGTGTGGTGGCATCAACGAACGGATAGGAAAAAAATTTAATTCGTTCGCGTCGAAAAGTTTAGAAGAATTCGCACAGTTTTCATTAGAAAATTGAAAGAAACAGTGTAATAATAGAAGATCTCTCTCGGATAACGATGGTATAGTCTCACAGACGATTCGACGATCCGATTCTACACGATACGACCGACAACGTCGTAGGCTGGAAGCTGCAAAAACAAATTATATTTTAATTGTATTCTCTTTCCTCGTATCGCGCGTATATTACAAATTCATCAACCGATTTACAGGGTAAAATTTGCCAAAGTTTATTGAATGAAATACATTCGTACGAATACTTATTTGACGATGTCTAAGGGTGTAAAAAAAATTTAATTTATGTTCTAGTTCTTTTGAAAAGCTTTGCAAAATATGGTGAATTGCTGAAAGCAGATTTTCTAAGCAAGTTATCCTACGTAGAGTAGTAGGGGACTAGATAGAGGCATATAAAGTAACTTGTAAATAAAGGTACAAAGGTACATACTGCATACATCGTTTGATAAGATATAGAGATTAATTTCGCATTATTCTACGAATAAATATACAAAACGCCTACCAAAAAAAAAAAAAAAAAAAAAATCATATTACCTCGTGTTACTATATAAGTTCACCGAGTAACTAAGTAATATTGGCATTTGAAACACGTAATATGTGGAATATAATAACGAAAGGTTCGCCGAGCGAAACTTGTTGAAAAGTAAATATCTTGCAGAAATTTTCTATACGTACAAACGTTCCTTTGTCGAGTTATTAAAACTTGCCTAATTAGAATTTCATCCTTCATTTAATATATTGTAACGTCGTCGCCATCATCGTTGGTTGTTATCGACACAACCGACGTTTTTGTTTGATTTGTTTATTGAAATACGATAGCATTCTAATGGTAACCACAACACTTGAGGATACAATTTTCAGGGTACAGGATACCTATAATACCTATTACCTATCGACTACCTTACGAAAATTAACTCACGTGGAATTTTTTTCTCGCTTCGATCGATCGTTTAAAATTACAATTTTACGCAGCTGCGTCGTCGTAAATCGAGAAATATTTTTATTCGAATTTCAAGAATCCTGCTTATATATCCTTCGGGGTATTTGAATTTTTCGAAAAATTTTATATTATATTTAAGTTACGTTGCAAACAGACTGGGAAAAATTTTCATGTTTGTAAGAATTTTTTTTATTCGACCTATTCAACGTTTAAGAGCCCCTCAGGCTGGTGAAACGTGCGTAGTTAAAGTAAAAATGGACAGCGAATTTTCCAATATGATATTTATTTCTTACAACACAACGTTTGTTTAGCAGAAATCTTATTTATTGTTAAAAACGTAATAGGGATGGATATCTACTTAGATACGTTATTCTGTAGGTATCCTCATCGGGTATAAAAAATTGCGTAGAAATTTGCTCCTGGGTCTCGAATAGAAAATTTTCTAAGGGACTCATTAGACACAGGTAAAAGATGATTTTTAAGCGTATTCGTAATTTTTTACCCCGTCACTAAAGAACTGAAAAGTGAAAAATGTCTTCTGGGGGAGGTTTTTACATTGAATTTTTTTCCTCATCGGGTTTTCGACCGATTTTTTTTTTCAAACTTAGTATGAAAGTGAAAATACATAGGAGGGGTGTTGTGGAATTTTTAAACGATTTTTCGGGCCCTACATATGATCTCGAAACAGATTTTGAAAATTTTCTATATATCATATTGTCAATGAAAACCAGGCTATTATAGAGTCTATCAACCTATGGTAGATGAAGGAAGAGGGGTATCAACAAAGTCCGTTTTGGAGTCCTTGAAGACCATTACGATCATTTTTAGCCATATTAAATATTTTTTTATTTATTCTTCCTTCCGCCCCCCCCCCAAAAAAAAAACTATAAATCATTTGTTCAGCTCGATGCCGACCAAAATCGCTCAATCCGGTCAATCAACTCAGTTTAGAGGCGTATTAGATATATATGAATGGGGATGAACTTGAGTCAAAATTCAGTTGTGCCCAAATTTGGGGGAGGGGGTGCTGAACGACTAAAATTGAAAAAATTACCTCTTTTTGAACCAATCGATAGACTAATCTAAAATTGTATAACATATCCAAAAATCAGCCTCCTAGGTCAATTAAGAGGAAAGATATGAGAGGTTTGGCCCCTTTTTGAGCTTAAAAAGTAACTACTTGTCTCCTATTCCCCCTCAAAATTGAGCTAGGAAGTTGGAATTTGGTATGTGCTCTTAGTAAAGGACGTAGATGTGCCTTCTGGAGGTTTAAACTTTTCAGCCTCCAACGTACCACCCCCCGTCCCAAAAGTGTGGTTTTTTGGTAAGTTGTTCTTGTATTTTGAGTTTGTTCCTCGCATAACTTCCTCCAAATTGAGTTGGAAGTTCAAATTCGGTATGTATATTTAGTAAGGTTCTTAGATGTGCCTTCGATATTGAAGGGCTAAAATCGCAAAAATTGTTTTTTTTTTGACCTAATCGTTAAACAATCTAAAGTTCCTGTGTTAATTAGGAGGTAAGATATGAGGCGTTCCCCCTTTTTGACCTTGGAAAAGGGTTGTTCCTCCCCTATCTCCTCTTCAAATTAAGCTGGGAAGTTGAAATTTGTTATGTAGATTTAGTATAGGTCCCAGACGCACCTTTTAGTGGAGTTGACTTTTTAGCCCCATTGACACCCCCCACCCTCTTTACTGGGCTTTTTTCATGTTAGCTACTTGAAAAATTTATTTAGCTTTATTGCGAGTATTTTACACTCCACAGAACTTTTTCAAGTTTTTCGGAGGAGTAGCGTCTTTTAAGGAGCTAAAAAGCCATCTTATTTGGCCAAAAATTGACGTTTAAGAAAGAAAAAAAAAATAGTTTTTGTGACTGTAACCGAGGTCACCACAACAAAAAATTTAGAAAAATTCAGAGAAATATAAAATAGTCTTCATAGCGCGTAAATTTTTTTTTTTTTTTTGAATTGCTAGCTTAAAAAGTGAGCCCTACAAGCTCCGTTTCTGGGTCATATTTATGATCCAAAAAATCTAGAAAAAAAGTGCACAACACTCCCCCAAAACTCCCAAAAGATACAACTGGGACCCCTACCCCTACTAAATCTACATACCAAATTTCAACATCTTAGCTCAATTTGGAGGGGAGATATGCGTGGAGAAAATCCCAAAAATGAGCAAAACCGATTTTTCAAGACTATGAAAAGTTGATACCATAAAATGCATATTTTGATGCTGAATTTCAACCCTGCGCCTCGATTTATTAGAGGTGAGGGAGGTATGGGTGAAACAGCCTTTTTTCGAGGTCAAAAAGGGAAAATCTCATGTTTCTCTCTCTAATTGATCTAAGGGTTTGATTTTTGGAGGGGTTGTACAATTTTTAATTCTCTATTGGTTGGTTTAAAAAGGATAAATTTTAGACATCTTCACTTCTCAGCACCCTCTTCTCCACGTTTAGGCATAATTGAATTTTGATTCCAGGTCATTCCCACTCAACAATATCAAATACACCACCATTTTAAGCCTATTGCCCAAATTTGATCGATTTTGGTCGGTATCGAGCTGAGCAAATGATTTTTAGTTTCGGAGAAGAAAAAAATAATAAATAAACGCAATGAACGTTTAACAAGGGCAAAATTGGTCTCAATGATCTCCTCAGATATCACAACGAATCAGTCGTTCGTGCACTGCTTAGTCGATGTGAATTGTAAATTTACGAATAATTTCATCGATATGTATTGATTATTCTCGATGACTTAATTTAGAGTGATTCAGTCAAAAGTGAAGAACGATTGAAATTTTTTTCTCAATCCTTTGTGAATGATTCTTTCGAATTGATTCGCTCGTCCACGATATAATTACATGGTTTGATTGAATTGTGCATTTCATAAAAAACTCGATCGAAAGGAATCGCTCGAAGTGATTCAATAGTTAACGAACGATATTCGATTGTTCACGAAACGTGTATTATACATCAATATACATCAGTCGTTCGCGAATGATTTGTTCGAAATGTTTCTATAATTTGCGAACGATATTTTCAACTCAACACATGTACAGATAATGTCAATTCTTCGTTGAGACTGGCTCAAAACGATTCAGTCGTTCGCCAACGATTCATTTATGACTCATTTCTTCGCAAATACTGTTTTTGAAACAGATTCAATCGTTCGCGAATGATTTGCTCGAACTGAATCACTCGTTTAGAATAAAGTTGATACAATAATGATCATTTTTCATAATATTTACAAGTTCGAGAAAAAATTAACAAAAATGAATCTGTCGTTCGCGAATGATTGAATAATTTGGGAACGATACTCACGGGTGAGCACATCTACAGATATGAATTTCTCGTATAGACTGACTCAAAATGATTCAGTCGTTCGCGAACGATTTATTTTAATCGTAGATGGTATTTTTAAAATCGATTTAATCGTTCATAAAAAGTATCATTTTGTAAAATAAATCGATAGTTCGCGAATGATTTGTTCAAAATGATTTTAATTTATTCGTTCGCGAATGATTCCTTCGCTAGGAGACACTTGATCACAGCAATTCAATCGTTTGCGATCTACTTCAGATATGATTTCAAAGTTTGAGAACAATTTGCGAGGACTTGAAATTGAACGAAAAATTGACTCAGACTCCGAAGTCATGATGAAATTTGATTGTACTGGAACAATTCTTCAACTTTTGGCTTTAATTTTAGTTCAACTTTTGAGCAATTTTTGTGACTTGACTACAACTCCATCATGACTGAGGAATGATTGATCTCTTAATTGAATCGGAATCGGAGAGAGTAGGAATAATTTCAATTTTGAATTCAAGCTATAAAATTCAGGTCTTAAGGTTCTGATTTGTTCAAAATTGTACCCTTCAGACCCTGAAACACTGCAAAAAACTTTGACAACGATTTTTTATCATTTCTATCCTCAGTCTTGAGGTCCTAGAAGACTATGAAGACTATTTTTAATTATTTCTGATGTTTATTCATTTTTATTTTATCTCTCCTCCCCCCAAATAAAAATCATTTGCTTAGCTTCATACCAACCAAAATCGGTCAAATTTGGGCCATAGGCTTATATTGGCCGCAGATCAGATATATATGAGTTGGGTTGACCCTGAGTCAAAATTCAGCAATGCCCAAATTTGGGATAGGGGGTGCTGAGGAGTCAAAACCGCAAAAACTGTTCCTTCTTAAATCAACCGATGGAGGATCAAAAGTTGTACAACACATTCAAAAATTAGCCTCCTACGTCAATTAGGAGGGGAAGATATGGGGTTTTACCTCTTTTTGACCATGAAAACTGGCCTTCTCTCCCATATCTACCCTCCAAAATAACATAGGAAGTTGAAATTCAGTATGTAGACTTAATAAGGACCTTAGATATTCTTTTTAGGGATTTCGACTTTTTAGACCAATTGCACCCCGCTCCCCCTCATAGCACTGAAAACGTGGTATTTGGACGATTTTTCTCATTTTTTTGGGTTTGTCCCACGCAGATCTCCCCTCCAAATCGTGCTAGGAGGTTGAAATTTGCCATGTAAATTTAGTAGGGGTATTAGAATTGTCTTTGGGGGAGTTTCAACTTTTCAGCCCCACCTCCCTCCCCCGCTCTAAAAATTGGTTTTAGGGTCGATTTTTCTCATTTCTCAAGTTTATACCACGCATATCTCTCTTTCTCATTGAAATGACAGGCTGAAATTTGGCATACAGATTGAGTACATGGTTCTAAATGTGGCTTTTGGGGGTTCCAACTCCTAGCCCAATTTGGAAGGTAAAATACATACGAGTGGGACAAACTCAAAAAATAAGAAAACCCAACCAAAAAACCATTTTTTGGGGGTCTGTAAAACGGTTTAAAGGTTTAAATTTGGCATGGTGCCATTTGGGGAATTCATTTCTAGCCCCCTTTCACCTCCTTACAGAGCATAAATCGTGATTTTTGGGTGGTTTTTCTTATTTTTTGAGTTTGTTAGACGTATATCTCCCCTCCAAGTAGAGCTAAGAGGTTGAAATTTGGCATGTAGTTCAAGTAAAGGGTCCTAAATGTGTCTTTTGTGGGTTTCAGATATTCATTCCAAATTACCTTTACCCGTATCTCCTTCCACTACTAAAGAAAAAACATCACAGTGCGCAAATTTCATTTATTCAATGAATGGGCAATTTCCCCATCGTCTTTACTTCGAGAAAATCAGGTTCAAAAATCCCATATTTGTCAATAAAACACCCTGAACAGGAATCAATAAATTTAGTTCTCGTTTCCGAATACTTCAATCAATTATGTAGGAATCACTCATACGTCGTGGAGGCGTTCACAATAATTCTTTAATTAGGATTGATTTTTGCAAAAAGAAAAATCAATTTTAAACGCTCGCAAAAAAATATCATCTAATTAGCCACAGATATCGTTTTAAAAATAACTCGAGTTCAACTAACAACCATACAGATTAATAGCTGGAATTTCTACAACCAAATCATCTATATAATAATCAGTATCGTCAAATTCATCCGAATAAGTACTATCCATACGAAGGGAATCCCATAAAAATTTTAATTAATCGTATACTCGTACTTAACGAAACCTCAAGTCTACCCAACACAGCTATACAAACATACATTCAACCATTAAAAATTCATTCCCGTCATAACTTCGTGAAATTCTGAGTACCAATCAATCAATCATACATGTACGAGACATACTACGTACAATTTTTTTTTTTTACCAACGTATTAAAAACGTTAAAAAAAGGATACAGTGACGAATGCCCTTTATACTGATAATATCCGGATAAAAGATTATCCTGTTGTAAGGCGGACCATGGACGCCATAGGAACAAATGCAATTCTCTAATTGAGACGCCCCAAAAGGCTTGCAAACGGTATGGAACTTGACTTGATACAGTACATTTGACACCTGAAACATACCATCAAACAGTAAAACAACCATCGTCATTATTTCGAACGAACGAATATCCATTGTATGTGTATAAGTAAGTAAAGTACATAATAAGCATTATTATTATACTATACGAGTGTAAAAAAAAAAAAAAGTATGTAAATACTAAATATACAATGTCAGATCGATAAATCATTCGAAAATTGCTCACACCATCCACATGATACATACATTATACACAATATGGATGTTTTAAAGCCTCCGTTTCGTCACATTAATTATCTTACGCGCAAAACTTTACACTAAAATATTTGTAAATTGACGTTCAAAGAAAAAAAAAAAAACAAAAAAAAACCCACCTCGAGTGTGCGAAAAAGAAAGATAAATAATTACCGCAACACTCGACACTTCAACGCCTTCACAGCGTGGACAGGTCACGACGGTATCATTTTTTTATGCATAAATTTATTTTTATCGAGTATACGCGCGGATTAAAATACTCGACGAAAACACTTTATAAATCGTGACCGGTTACATACAAAATATACTACATAAAAATTTCGAAAAAAATTTCTCGCGTTACATAAAATGTACATCGTGTTGCGATTTTTTCCTCCAAAGAATTCGAACTATTTATCGATTTGTCATCTGCTGCGTTCACCGTTCACGTGGATTAACATATTTGGCGAAAAAATTCTAAACGAATGGCGCCTCTGAGCAGATTTTTCACCGTCTGTTAAGAAAGCGAAATGAAATAAGCTGAGCCAAATACAAGTGCGAGTATATACGTGTTTGTTGTAGGCACAGGTACGTGAAAGGCATTGCCGGACAAGAATGGCAAATTGCCCTTGATCTGAGATTTTCAAAATTTTCACAAGACATAATCGAAGGCCAGGTACAGGGAAGAAAGGCAGGCAAGTCAGTTTGCCAAGTATTGAGAGAAACGAATTTCAGTGTTTTAAGAAGAGCGGATTTTTGAAATTTGAAATTGTGCAAGAAGCATTTGAAAAAATTTTAAAACAAATTAATACGAAAACAGATGCATAAAATACTTACCCTTAATTTGAAAATTTAAAATCTATTTTACTCGAAACATGACAAAATGACTTGCCTGCTTTCTTCCCTGTACCTCCCTAATTCCACCAACTCACCACCCCCTCCCCTCTACTCCGATAATCGAAAAAACATTCTATATATTCGCACGTATTCGAGGAAAAATCATGATTTTAAATCAGATGTTTAGAGGCACGATGGGGTATCCACTTGAGTTTTTCCAAAATTTTCCTCCGTGAAGGGGGGAGGGGAAGGGGAGTTGGACAAAAGTAAACTTAGAACTGCTACAGTTGCAAACTCTAGGAGGGTAAATGAATTATTTTTTTCGTCAAAGTATGCTTTGAGATAAGTACAATTTTTGGAAATTTTTTTGGGTGCTTGGGGTGTTTTCAAAAAATCTTCAAAAATGTGTTTTTCTCAGAAATGATGGCCGATACGCTAAAAATGAATAGAAGTAAAGTTGTTCAGCGTGAAATTTTATATCAGATTTTGTCATTAAAATTTTGTTCAAGGAACATAATTACAGAATTGTGGGCATGCGAACGTGGGGAGTGAGGGGTCAAAATACGAACGAATCGATTGTACCAAAAATAAATGCTAGATTCGTATTCAGCGTGTCTGATTTAGTCGAAAAGCACTCCTCTCCTAATTTTTTGACCCATTTTCAACATAAGAAAAAATTGCAATTTTGTTTGAAAAGATTAATTTTAAATACAACGACGACTTTCAAATTAACACCAAACAACAATTCATAACGAGAGAGTTTTGAAATTTTGTATAATTTTACGGCCCAGGGGCACCTCCTCCCCTAATTTAGGGCAGTAACTAAGTTGGTGATGTTGGGTGGCGTTTTCGCATAAATCGAACCCCTCCCCCTCCCCCCGAAAACGATAATGTAGTCAGATTGACTATTTGATCTCAATTAATACCTTCTTTTAGTGCAGAGCTACCAACAAATTTTTACACTTGTAACAATGCCAAAAATAAGGTATTAATTGAGGTCAAATAGTCAATTTGACTTCATTATCGTATTCAGGAGGTTCGATTTATGCGAAAACGCCACCCAACATCATCAACTTGGTACTTCCCCAAATTTGGGGGAGGGGGCCCCGGGTCTCAAAACGGGATCGCGAAAGTTCGATGAGACTTTTCTACGATTTTGTATCGATACAAATAGTAAACGTATGAAATTTCGTAACTTCCTCTTTACAAATTGTGGTTTGGTATTAATGTGGAAGTTGTCGCCCTGCTTAAAATTGACTTCTTTGAACAAAATTTCAATTTTTTCTCACGTTGAAAGTTGGTCAAAAAATTAGATAAGGAGTGTTTTTCTACTAATTTAGACACGCTGAATACGAATCCGGCGTTTATTTTTCGTTCAAACTATTCGTTCGTATTTTTACCCTTTAACCCCTAATGTTCCTCGACCAAAATTTTAATGATAAAATCTGGTATAAAATTTCAGGCTGAACCAGATTTTGACCCTCTTTAGGTGGGCGGGGGTGGGTGTGGTGCAAATTTTGTTTACTTTGGCAATAGCTTCTTCAATAAAACACTGACGAAAAAAATGTTGAAACGAAAGTTGTAGAGCATCGAAATATAAAACATTTTTACTCTTTAGACTTTTTCTTCAAGGAGGGTTCGGAGGGAGCTAAGGGATACGGAAATTAGTCAAGACATAAATTCTAGTCACCTAAAAATATAATGAACTGTATTTATGAGATTTTTGTAGGCGTGAACATGATTTTTACAGCATGTTCAACCCTAGACCCGAATTGAGCTTTCCACCGGAAGGTTCAACTTATTCAATTAACCAGAGATTATTTAATATCATTTTTTTTTGTTTTCTTCATAAGCTCCACCCTTCTCCCTCCACCGAACCACCTGGGAAAAAAATGAAAAACGAAAATGTTCGCCTTTTAATACTGTAATACGTTTGTTTTACCCAATTTTCTGAATTTTTCATTATAATCAATTTACTTTCGGTGAAAGTCGATACTTTTCCTAAAGAGCCCCACCCCTCCCCCTTCGAGGAAAGGGATTGCTCTTGAATTTTTCTTATTTTACATAGTAATGAGAAATACTATGCGAAACAACTACTCCTAAAAGTGAAATAAACTAATTTTCTAAAATTATTTGTGTTAGTGGGAAATTTTCAAAAATAACTAATTTGCGCATCCCTCAGCTCCCCGTAAAACCTCCTAGGAGAAAAAGTCCAAGGAGTAAAAATGTTCATATTTCAGTGCTCTACATGTTTTGTTTCAATATTTTTTTCGTAAGTGTGTTATTTAGGAAGTTATTGCCGAAAAATCAAAATTTGTACCCCCTTGCCTCCCAAAAAGGGCTCCAAATATGCATGGATTTTAGGGAAGTTCGAGAAATTTTGAAATACATACTCTAATTTCCGCTTTTTGTGAATTTTATTCGAATTTGGGCGCTTTTTGAGCTAAAATGAGCGAACTAAAAATATTTGAATTAAAATCAAGATTTATCCTGAAATACGCGTGAATACAAAATTTTTTTCCCCCCAAAAAAATGTTTTTTCGATATTGTGAGTGAGGAGGGTGAGAGGGGAGAAATCTTTTGATCGAAAAATTTTTTTTTTAGAGATATTCAATAATGATTTGTGAAAATTCTGAAAATGTGAGATCAAAGGCATTTCATTATTCTTATCAGGGAATAACTTTTACATTCGAAACATTCAAAATAGTAAATACACAAATCAACGAGGCTTGAGATTTTTAGCCTGATTTTCTATGTCATATTATCAATAAAAACGAGGAGGAGGGGGAATATAAACAAAAACCGTTTTAGGGTCCTAGAAGACCATTAAGAGGATTTTTAGCCATGTCAGATATTTATTTTTATTTTTTCTCCCCGAACGTTAAAATCATTTACTCCGCTCGATACCGACGAAAATCGCTCCAATTCAGTCAATCGGTTCAGTATGGCGCCGGATTAGATACATATGAGTGAAGATAAATTTTGGTCAAAATTCAATTTTGCCCCATTTTGGGGGAGGGGGTACTGAGGGTTCAAAAACACAAAAATTGCCCCTTTTTAATCTAATTGATAGAGAATCAAATGTTGTATAACATATCCAAAAATCAACCTCCTAAGTCAATTAGGAGCGGAGATATGGGGGTTTTCCCCCTTTTTGACCCCAAAATAGGGCTGTTCCTCCCCTATCTCGTCACCAAATTGAGCTAGAAAGTTGAAATTTGGTATGTACAATCCGTTGGCGCCCTAAATGTGCCTTTTGGGGGTTCCAACTTTTTAGCTCCATTACACCCCCTCACACTCCCAAAAATGCGGTTTGTTGTCGTTTTTCCTTATTTTTTGACTTCGTTCCTCTCATAGCTCCCCTCCAAATTAGGCTAGAAATCTGAAATTAGGTATGTACATTTAGTAGGAGCCTTAGATGTGCCTTTCGGAGGTCTCGACTTTTCAGTCTCATTTCACCCCTTCACAGCCCCTAATATGTGGTTTTTTGATCGTTTTTTCTTATTTTTTGAGTTAGTTCCTCGTATAACTCCCCTCCAAATTGTTCTAGGAACTTGACTTCTGTTACGTTACTTTCGTGCGTTTACGTCAGAGCCATTCTTTCGTTGATAGTACTGTAAGTTCCATTTTTTTTTTCAAAATTGAAATTTTTAGCATTTCAGATTCTGTGATTCAAGCTCCATCAATTAAAATTATGAAAAAACGAAATTATTATTTTAAACTTAAATTTCGCCGATCTTTAAAACCTGCCAACCCAGGAATCTGAAATAACATAAAACTAAAACCGCCCAACTTCGATGTCTTTATCATCAGATTATCACTGATTACAGTTTAAGTAAACAGTATCGTGAGCTATTTTCCAGTTCTCATGATTGTAATATGTCACGAAAATCAGGCCGAAAAAGCATCGTATGCGATGCTTTTTTTTTATTCTAATTTAATTTATATCCAACCACATACATAGATCGTATACGTATCGTGTACGACGTCCACAGTTACACGAGTTGTCGAGAAATAATCTTTTTTCATTTTGCGATTTCTCTCCGGATACATCCAAGGACGCAATGTTGGAGTAAAAATCTCTCTACGAGCTAGAAACTACATCAAACACTTAAAGAGTGGTCAACAGATGAATTTTCACGTCGTCAGTCGTTTCAACTATATTTTTCTAAATGACAGAGAAAAAACCGCAAGTAGAGTAGAACTCAGACGTATGGCGTCATCTTACGCAGAAATTCTTACACCAACCAAGGTTATCTCGCCGAAGATTAAGTTCTGGAAGACTAATTTTTTGGGTTAGTCGTGCTTGTTCGTTTTACCTATATGTATACGTACGATTGTGCGTTTATAGTATGGACTATGTAGTAGCTTAGGTAATGTTGCGAAAATTCAATCTACTTATACAGATCTCCAGTTTCTACATCGACAAGCTCGACATGTAGATACTGGATAGATACGTAGGCACAAATAGCGAGGTTATACCATACCTGCCTGCATACGATAGTTTGAATGTAGCCAATTAATGAAAAAAAAAAATAAAATAAAAATAGAATCTACTCAAGTCGTATACCATACCAGCCTTCGAGATCGATTGGTTTTAAATTTTGAAAGGTAATTTTTGGTAGAGCAACGATACACTGATCATCTTACGATCGTCAAAAATACATTTTTTTGACATTAAGGAGGTCGAAATAGCTGACATTCCAAGACTATTGCAACTCGCCATCTACATAGGAGATATAGTCTTCAACACACCTAAACAGATAAGGGGAAACAAGGAGAAATTGCTGCGATCCTCGACCCCTCCCCCCTTTCTCCGGGGATTGTTAAAACAAATAGGTAGACCGATAGATAGGTGAAATTCGCGTACACAAAAAATTTTGGCAGAAGAGAAACAGAACAATTTTCAAAATATTCTCCATTATTTGCTTGACTTCGATACTAATTTTTTCATGCACGTATTTTTTTAGCCAGATTTTTCAAAATTACAGTCTATCGACTTGGAAGACTTCGAGAACAGACTACAGACACGTAAATTTCCATTTATCGTCCTAGAAATCCATTTTGATCATTTTTGAAAATGCCCGATATTATATATTTTTTGCCCGATCAAAAACCATTAATAATTCGGCTCGATGCCGAAAGACATTGATCAAATTAAGGTTTTTAGACTGGTTTTGATAGCTCAATCAAATGATACAAATTTGATTGACCTTGGATCAAAAAACGGTTAGGTCAAAAAATCATACTAAAACGGGAAGAAAAACCACAAGAAAATCAAATTTTTCGATCGATCGATATGAAATTTGTAAGATGCAATATGAGAGGGTGGGGGGGGGGAATTTGTTTTCTAAAGGAAATCTGCAAAATCGCGGAGTCATAATTGTTGCGAAACGATCTCAGAACGATGCAGTTGTAAATTCAGATTTTCATCTCAATTTTTTCAACTAGCAGAACTGACTCAAAGTTCGGAACTTTTCGAAAATTTATATGAAAGGCGAAAAAAAATTTTCTTTTAATTTTTCCCAAAAATGAAATTATTATGCATATCTAAATCCAAATTGATCATTGGTGGCAAGTTTCTACCATTATCCATATGTTCAAGTCGTTCTTAAAACATTGTCACTAATCGTTTCCCTTTTTTCACGATTTTTTAAAACACTATGGAGGAACTTCATCTTTGAGAAACGCCTCATCCCCTTCTGAAATGGCTTTTGAACATCAATTTTAGATGATTCAACTCGATTTTTCAATTTTATCAACGGTAGATGATTTTTCAAGAATTTTTTGCATGATTAAAAATTTTTTTCAGCACATTTTTAGAGAAATGGGCCGATGCGAAGATCAAGTTCGTTAAAAATGAACAGTTTTGATCAAAAAATCACGAAATAATATTGAAAAAGATACAAAAAATTACCTAGAATATGAAAAAAATTGTCAAAAACGGGGTAAAAAATAAGACAGAAAGGCGTAAAAATGCAGAAAATCGATCAAAACATATGTAAAATATTGAAAAATAAGCGAAAATTGATCAAAAATTGTTAAAAATCATTGAAAATTCGGTAAAAGTTTGATGAAGATGGATAAAAAATGCAAAAAATTGATTAAATATCGGGAAAAAATCATCGAAAATAGCGTAAAAATTTGACAGAACTGCGTAAAAAATGCAGACAATTGACCTAAACTTTGAATTGAAAAAAAATCGTTGAAAATCATCGGAAATTTCATTGAAAAGTGGACAAAAATTCCAAAGAAACGGTCAAAAGTCCAGAAAATTAATCAAAAAACACGAAAAAATGTTGAAAAATAACTGAAAACTGATCAAAAATATGCAGGAAATCGTTTAAAATTATCAAAAATTGACACAAACACCAGAAAGAATGCAGAAAATAGATCAAAAATAATGAAATAACGTTGAAAAATATGTGATTTTTGATCAATTTTTTTCTTCACTTTTTAAGCATTTCTGTCATTTTTTTTACCAAATTTTCTGTGATTCAAAACTATTTTTTTCATTATTTTGGTCAATTTTTACTTGTTTTTCAATATTTTTGCGTGATTTTTAATCCATTTTCTGTACTTTTTATCCAATTTTTATGGTTTTTAATGATTTTCAGTCAAGTTTCACCCATTTTTCAATATTATTTCGTAATTTTTGATAAATTTTCTGTGTTTTTTTATGCAATTACGTCAATCTTATAATTCAATTTTCAATGATTTTTTGCATATTTTCGAGCGGTTTTCACATATTTTCCAACGTCTTTTTGCGATTGTTTATCGTTGAACAATTTTTTTCACTTTTTTGGTCAGTTTTAATTGTTTTGCAACATTTTTTCGTAATGTTTGATCAATTTTCTGTATTTTTTACGCATTTTTATAGATTTTTGACTCAATTGCCAATGATTTTCAACGATTTTTTAGCCTGATTTTCCATGTCATATTGTCAATGAAAACGAGGCCTCTACAGCGTGGAGGGGAAGAGGGGTTCAACAAAATCTGTTTTGAGGTCCTAGGAAGCCATTAAGATAATTTTTGGGCATGTCAGATATTTATTTTCATTTTTTTTTTTCACTGAACATTAAAATTATTTACTCCGCTCCATACTGACCTAAATCGCTCCAATTCGGCCAATCAGCTCAGTTTGACGGTAAATTAGATATATAAGAGTAGGGATGACCTTGGTTCAAAATTCAGTTTAGCCCCAGTTTGAGGGAGGGGTGCTGAGGGGCTAAGAACAAAAAAAAATGTTTATTTTTGAGTCAATCGATAGAGAATCTAAAATTGTACATGATCTCCAAAAATCAACCACCTAGGTCAATTAGGAGGGGAGATATGAGGGTTTTCCCCCTTTTTGACCTTGAAAAAGGGCTGTTCCTCCTCTATCTCCCCACCAAATTGGGCTAGGAAGTTGAAATTTGGTATGTTCACTTAGTTGAGGTCTTAGATGTGCCTTTTGGAGGTTCCAACTTTATAGCTCCATTACACCCCCTCACAGCCCCAAAAAAGTGGGGCTTTGATTGCTTTTTCTCATTTTTGGAGCTTTTTGAGTTTGTTTCTCCCATAACTCCCCTCCAAATTGAGTTAGAAACTTGAAATTAGGTGTGTTTATTCAGTAGAGGCCCTAGATGTGCCTTTTGGAGGTTTCGACTTTTCAGCTCCTTTGAACCCTTCCTACGTGCAATATCAGGCTGTGAAGCGATGCTTTTTTTCACTTCTAGAAGTTTATTTCCGTACTATGTTCATTTCTTTTGAGCAGAGTTCCAAAAGATCTTCTTTATCTCTTGAGTAAATCTCTTGGTCGTCATCATCTCTCCAGTTCTCTGAAGATTATCCCAGTAAAAAAACCTTACTAAAATATCTACATTGCCATTCCATTCTAAAGATCATATTTACCTTTAGACTTCCATATCGTCTTTGTGACTCTCGAGCAAGCTCCAAAAATTCATCTTCCTTATTTCTTGAGGCGATCGCTAGATCATCTTTATGTTTCAAACAAATTCTAAAGAACATCTGTAGAGCTGTAACATTTGGAGCAATTTTATTTCTAGATCTAATTTACTGTTATATTTTTACTTAGACGTGTTCATAATTTAGTATTTTCCCAGCCCCAAGTGAAAAATTGACTTAAACTTATCTACACCTCATTTTTAATACTGCCTCTGCACGCTGCACTAATTTAATAATACATTCATTTTCGTCGCGAACCAAGGTCAAGAAGACGTGTTTCTTTTTCACGTTCACTTGCAGTGTAATTTTTTTTTTTTTTTTGTGCATAACTGTAAAAATTTTATCACTTTGTTTGACGTTGCAATTAAAATTTCAACGTTTCAAAATTGGGTTTTTTCGTTCAAAATATTCATTATATCTACATCAGGTTTATTTGATAGGTTTTTTTTTTTTTCTTCTTTTCTAACCGTATATCGAGCAAAAAATAGTACCTACCTGCACCTAAAGAGTGGATCAATTAAGATACCGGTATGTAATGTGCTAATCGCAATATTTGTGTAACAAGTTGGCGATGGTTGATATGTACAATACCTGAGCTTACACTTACTCACACACAGATACACGTTTTAAAAAAGTACCTGTACATGTATATATATATATATACATATATATGCATGTAGAGAGGGAGATAAGACCAGAGAAAAAAAACTAGATCATAAAAGTCGATTATTGTTTAATTACCGCTACCAGTTATTGTTATTACGAGTGTAATATTGTACACTGTATTTTCCCCAAGTTTTCACGGCGCGGTGACCTTTTTTATTTTTAGACTCTTTTTGTGTGTTATAATTTACCTTCTGCCTCCTACCTTGTCCTCTCACCAACTTTATTTCTTTCACAATTGGTAAAAGAATGACAGCCATTGTGGCTTGGTTGGCTCTGCAAGATGGCCTGGCCTGGCCTGGCTCGGCCCGGCTTGGTATGGCATGATGCGCAATAATAACGTTTCGATGAAATTTGCAAATGATGGACTGATGCCAGAGTGCTCCAAGTTCTTTGCACTAATTGTCTACGTTTGAAGTATGTACCATAATAAGCCGAACCAGAAGTACATATTTAAGTGCCATATACTTACATATGTATGTATTGTACGTGCATCCGTAATTGTGTACTTTGCAAGTGCCAGTGCAGCGAATATCATTGCTGGCCTTAAGCCAGCAGTTTTGAACTTGACAATTTGTGATAGTGTATGTAATACGTATATGTATTAAAAGATGTTATTTTCTTTTCGAGATGTCAGCCTTCGTTGACATAATTTAGCTTCTGATTTAGCTCGTCGCTCGCTCGCGATAAAGCAGACGATCTTAGTGAAAGAAAGATGTGCCTAGTGCCTACTCGATGTGGGTTATGTGTATGCAAGTGGTCTAAAGGTAAACACGGTGTTGAGATGCTGCAGATAGATGTGATGAGATTGGCAAAGGGCAGAGAGATGGGTAAAATTTGTAGATACCTATTACACGCGTACGTACCAGATACGTACGATATAATTTAAACATATCCCTAGAGTTAGTCGGCCGACTCGATAACTGCTTTTAATGTATGACCGAGTCGATCTATCTAGCTTTACAACTACATGTACCTACGAAGAGCAAAGGTATACACCACCAGTACGAGAGTATAATACGTACAGTGAATACGTAGGCAGCTAAGTAAGTAGGTAGATGCTACAACGGCGAGAAAATGCAACGCTAATTAAAATTATACCCGAGAGGATACGTTAAAGCGTGATTTGCTACCTCGAGCTTTGTTATAGGCGAAGTCGCCTTTGGCCTATTCGGCTAAGTAAGATGTGTACGTAGAGATACAGGTTCGAAAAATGGCACAACGTACTCCCGAACGTTGGGTATATATATTTATTTGGTCTGTACACGTTTATGGATCCTGTAAAAATGTTGATGTACATGTAAAAGTAATCTTGGCTACAAATAAATTCACCCCCTTCCCTACAATTATAATAAAACGTCTCTATGTTCAAATTTTCCATTGGAATAAAGAAACAGATATTGTGGAAGATGACCATAAAAAATACTTAATACTCTTAGCACGCAAAGGGTAAACATCGAATGAATGTGAGTTCTGATATTTTTTACGTTGTCGGTATAAAGTCAATTCTTATATTCACTGTTTCTCCATCAACCATTGTCAAAGTCTACTGTTGACGGGTAAACCAATAACGGGCCAACTGTGGAATACGTTATTATACATCTCTCATTTTCTTCAACATTTAAACTTAAAATCTCAAAATCAACCGGGATCAAAGTTGACCAATTTTCCTCAAAATTTCAGCTTAAAATCTTAAAATCAAAGCAAGGTCGAGGTCAACTGTTGATGGATCAAATGATGACAACATTTTAACTCGAAATCATAAAGTCAATCCAGGATCATGGTCATCAGTTGTGTCTTACCGTCGGAGGAGGGAGGGGGGGGGGTCATTCCATTCTATGAAAGCGTGAAATTTTTGATGTGATACTTTTGATATAAAAATTTTCATTTTTAGAGCTCATGTTAAAATGTTAGAGGTAGATGTTTTCCTCAATATTTCAACTGAAAATCAAAAAATCAACTTGGGTTAAGATAAAATAATTTTCATCAGCATTTCAACTTGAAATATTAAAATCAAATCGGGGTCAAAATATTACAGATGTTATTAGTGGACTGTCAATGGTGTGACGTCATCATTTGACTAACATTACTGGACAGATTTTTATGGCTTGCAATGACATTAGTGGACTTATTTTATGAAGGATTGATTTCATGATTTTTTTGTTGAAATATTGAGGAAAATTAAAGAAAGTCGACCCCTACAACAGTTCACCTTGACGAATCAACTTCAAACATCTCCAATTTCCCTCAACATTTCAACTTATAATCATGAAATAAGCCCACTGATGCCATTCCAGACCATTAAAATCCGTTCATTGATGTCAGTCCAATGATGATCAAGCAGGATCAAAGTCAACTTACTTTCCTCAACATTTCAACTTGAAATCTTAAAATCGATCCACAGTTGAGGTCAACTGTTGGCGGGTCAACCGATGACGACATTACAACTCAAAATCATAAAATCTATTCAAGGTCAAGGTCCACTGTTTTGACGAGTCAAGTTCAAACATCTCTAATTTTCCTCAACATTTTAATTTAAAATTATAAAATCCGTCCATTGATGTCATTCCAGACCATCAAAATCCATTCATTGATGTCAGTCCAATGATGATCAACCAGGATCAAAGTCAACTTACTATCTTCGACATTTCAACTTGAAATCATAAAATCGATTTAAGGTTAAGGTCCACTGTTTTGACGAGTCAAGTTCAAACATCTCTAATTTTTCTCAACATTTCAACTTAAAATCATAAAATAAGGTCCATTGATGTCGCATATCTAATTTTTCTCAACATTTTGATCTAAAAGCATGAAATCAATCCTTCATAAAATAAGTCTACTAATGTCATTCCTGGTCATCAAAATCCGTTCATTGATGTCAGTCCAATGATGATCAACCAGGATCAAAGTCAACTTACTTTCTTGGACATTTCAACTTGAAATCTTAAAATCGATCCACACGCAAGGTCAACTTCTGGCGGGTCAAGGGATGACGACATTTCAACTCAAAATCATAAAATCGGTTTAAGGTCAAGGTCCACAGTTTTGAAAAGTCAACTTCAATCATCTCTAATTTTCTTCAACATTTAAACTTAAAATCATAAAATCAACCGGGATCAAGGTCAACTAATTTTTCTCAACATTTCAACTTGAAATCATAAAATTGATTTAAGGTCAAGGTCAACTGTTAGCGGATCAATGGATGATGACATTTCAACTCAAGAACCTAAAATTAATTTAAGGTCAAGGTACATAGTTGTGACGATTCAACTTCAAACATTTCCAATTTCTCTCAATAGTTCATAAAATGTCCACTGATGTCATTCCAGGCCATAAAAACTGTCCAGTGATGATGGTCTACTAATAACATCTCTAATTCTATTCAAAAGTTTATCTTGAAATCATAAAATCAATCTTTCATAAAATCAGTCCACTGATGTCACTTTTCTAATTTTTCTCAACATTTCAACTTAAAATCATAAAATCAATAGTTCATGAAATAAGTCTACTGATGTCATTCCTGGCCATAAAAATGTGTCCACTGATGTCAGTCCAATGATGATGTCATGCTGTTCACAGTCCACTAATAACATCTCTATTTTTCTCAACATTTCAATTTGAAATCATAAAATCAATCTTTCATAAAATAAGTCAACTAATGTCGCATCTCTAATTTTCTCAACGTTTCAATCAAAAATCATAAAATCTATCCTCCTTTAAATAAGTCCACTGATGTCGTTCCAAGTCATAAAAATCTGTCCACTGATGACATTACACTATTCACGATCCACTAATAACATTTCTAATTTTCTCAACATTTCAACTTGAAATCATAAAATCAATCTTTCATAAAAATAAGTCCACTGATGTCATTCCAAGTCATAAAAATCTGTCCACTGATGACATTACACTGTTCATGGTCCACTAATAACACCTCTATTTTTCTCAACATTTCAATTTGAAATCATAAAATCAATCTTTCATAAAATAAGTCAACTAATGTCGCATCTCTAATTTTCTCAACGTTTCAATCAAAAATCATAAAATCTATCCTCCTTTAAATAAGTCCACTGATGTCATTCCAAGTCATAAAAATCTGTCCACTGATGATATTACACTATTTACGATCCACTAATAACATCTCCAATTTTCTCAACATTTCATCTTAAAATCATAAAATCAAGTCCATTTCATTATCCGAGCATCAGTCGATAGTCGAATTTTTGGCCAGGCTTCGGAAAGGAGTCCCATAGTATCTGTACTGTTTATCCAACCAATATTAAAATCTATCTTCTTCATGTGGATAAAATTTATTACGCTTACTTCTCGTAAATGTGCGCCAGTCTTGATCTTTACGTTGCTTACGTTCGCGATATGTTGTAACCATCGAGTAGAACAAAGTAGCCCGATCCAATCCCACAACACAGGTAACTGGGTTACTGCCTACAATTAAATCGTATACTGGTACATTCGCGATCGAATTATCGTCGGGTACTTTTTCATGTAGGTACTGTACAGAGGTATTATTATTTTTCTTCTCAGCATTGAAACTGGCGATGGAATCGCGGCGAGTTGAATTAAATTCAGCTGACGAGAAGAGCGCAGAGATAGAAGGACGTAGGTATACGGTTGTTCTTGTTATGCTCGGTTCGTCGGCACAAATTCGATGCAGTTTTTCCACTTTTTTTTTTTGTCTCCAGCAGCGCCATAGAGAGGAAAGACATTAAAATTAGTGAGAGGAAGAGCGTGATTGGTGATTGGAAGCGGTGGTGGAGAGTTGGTTCGTGTACTTACTTACGTAGTTGGCTGGATACAGAAAGGAAAATGCATTGCGTACTTACGTATAGACGTTAGTATGTATATGTATGTGGTACGTAGACGTACGTACGTAGACGTACGTACGTCTACGTACGATATACATTACTTACAGCATAACGTGCGCGATGGTGCCGGTTTTACATTGCCCTAGTTGCAGGTTTTTAACCTTTTCTCGAGCGGCCGGCGTATTGAAGGCTGCCGGTTGTGTACTAGTACTGTGTACCATTAAAACCTACCTATTATGCTCGTATTATAAGTAATACTATACATACAATTACACGTACACATAAGCGCACTCAACATGTAGATAGGTTTAGGTGTATTAGGTGTACTTGTACTGGTGTGCTTGCTCTTACTTACAAAACCTATGTATACCTAGAGCCTGCCTATTCTGCAACAGGTTCTGTACGTGTATAAATTTTCAAAAAATATCGCCTACGCGAATATCGAACGAACTCTTTCAGGCTGTTTTTTTTTTCAAAATCAGTACCTAAGCTGGAGGAAGGGGAGGTGTAATGGAGCTAAAAATTCGACAGCTCGAACAACCAAAAAGCACATCTAGGACCTATAGTCTAGTCGAATTAGCATTAAATAACGGAAAAATTGATGGGTAAATTTTTTCGCACAGAATTACGGTACACCCCCCACCTAAAAAACATATCCAAAATCGGACTGCTGCTTCGTCCGCAATATTCTCTTTTCTGCCCCAAAAACAGGTTTTTTTTACCAATAACCTTGCCTAACATTGTTTGTAAACGCGATAGAGAAAAAAAGTCAAATCGAAAAATGTAGCCGGTTAAATTTCCAATAAAAAAGTTTATTACATATTTTTTTCGAAAATCGATAGAAGCACTGTAAAATCGGTTTGTGAAGGAGACGCGTTGAGCCCGCCTGTCTACGAACGTTCGCCGCTGGCTCTGGCGACGCGACAGAAACACTACGCGGAGCATCACGTTATTAGCGTATAACGCAACGCGTTCTTTTTCCAACTGATTTAAAAGTATTTCAATCGATTTTAGAAAAAAATATGTAATAACCTTTTTTATTGGAAATTTAACCAGCTACATTTTTTG
>FIZR01003429.1:0-21894 GCA_900060175.1 Ferrisia virgata
ATTTTGGACTAGAGAATAAAATGAATACAAGGCGGGGGGGGGGGGAAGGTTGGTGACCAAGGAATGATATATCATGGGCAAAGGCCACTACAGAAGAATATACAAAAGTAATCGAGTCTGTTAAGGTTGGATTGAGAAACTCGCAATCGATAAATGTGGCTGGACGTTGTTGAAAAGTCAAATAATGATGATCGGAAGAAGGGGACGAAAATCAATAATCTATTCATTTCTAATAAACTTTGATATTTGATGACGAAGGGAAAAAAATCAAAACAAATATTGAAAAATTGTTCAAGTTCAATCAAATGTTTTGAATTTTCAAAGGTCGAAAAACAAAGTAGGGAGAGCAGACGTACAAAACACAATAAAATATTAATTACCAACTGGAAGAGCTACCACTGTAACCTATCATTTGGCGAAAAAAATCAAATTTAAAGATTTTCACCAGTGTTGCCATTTGTTTGATATTAAAACAAAAATTTTAAAATAGTGAAAGATGCTATGATGATTGCATCAGTTGAAGGAAAAATTTTTAAAAATCATATTACAGCGTGTCCAATTGATTCTGCCACCCCCCCCCCTTGGAAAAATGAGATTTTCCGTGTTAAAAATGTGTGGTTGGCAACTTGTTTTTACATATTATAATTTTCCAACAATTCCTATTGGTGTTTCTAGAAACAAGTTGCCAACTTCACATTTCCAACGCGAAAAATTCTCATTTTGCAAACGAAGAGGGGGGCACAGGAATCAATCGAACACTCTGCAGTCAGGTTTCAATGAGTGCTGTCAAATAAGAAAATCAAAGATTCTCTAAAAAAAAAATTGTATAATTTCAGCAAACTTGAGAAAGCAGTAGAGTAGTCAAGAATGGCTCAAAGGAGAGACTTTTCAGTCATTTTTTTGGGTACTATTTTTCAAGTCTAAATTTATGAACATTCTTTAAAATTTTGGAAAAAAAACGTACTTTTTAAACGATCTAAAAGTGTATTTTTAAGAGTTTTAAGAAAAAAAATTAACATGAATGTAAACATTTTTGGGTTCAATTTCCCAAACCTCCCTGGTTACGCTATTATTAAAAAACACGACATTTATAAATAGGAAAAAATTAAAAATCAAGGCCATCAAGGATTTTCTTCAGTGCGGCCAAATAAGGAAACAAAAAAGTTGCAACATCGAGTTACATTATAATTAATGTTTAGAATTTACTAAAAATTTTGAAAACATTCTGAACCATATCAGAAACTTGTATGTACATTGAAAAAACTTAAAATCGAGAATTTCATTCAGGGCTGCCATTTAATGAAATTAAAAGCCATCAACGTTACAAAATAAATTTATCATTAGGTGTAAGTCATTTGTTTTTGGAAATTTCAGTTTTTAGATTAAAATAATAAAGAGATTATAAAATTTTAATTAATTTTTTTCAGTGTTGCCATTTAATAAACGAAAAGAAAAATTAACAAATACTCTCATCATTTTTGATGGAATCAATACATACGAATACGATTCGAATTTATAGCAAAAAAATCATTTTCACTACCATGTAATATATGGGGAACAACTCAAAAATGAAAGTTGCCAACAGTGCTGCCATTTAATATATTTAAAAATTAGTCAACTACTCAATTTGGTCGAATTTTTTGGTAATTTAAATCAATATCTTACGACGGAAAGAAAAACAAAAATAATCATTGCCACTGAGACGCGAACAACATCTCTACAGAACTACTACATAAGAAAACGAAAAATTAGCTCACAACTCAACAAGCAAAACGATAATGTGTTTCTCAACAAGAGGAAAAAATGAAAAGACTTGAAATTTCGATAGCAGAAGGATTAACACCTCTCATAATAAAAGACAAGGCGAACACATGTTGTTTGAAGTTATTCTCACTTTTCAGAAAGTGTAGACTTGAAGAGGAATTTTTTAGAAAGTATATTTTGAAACATAAAATCACCTTTCAAATGATGTAATATTTTTCAAATTTCGCGCAATAATCACCTTGTAAATATGAAAAGTTTCCATGGCAAATGTATGATTGTTATAGATTTATCAGTAAACGGAAGAGAAAAAATCCTTTGCAGAAAAAAAATGAATAATGATTGGAAAGTGCATGAAAAATGAACATTTTGATCATTAAAATTTTTTTCTAGCTATTCTAGTTTTTGAGAGGAAGGATCATCAAATGAAGAAAATTTTGCAATCGTACACTCATTATTATTACCACTACACAAAAATATAATCCATAAATGATGTAACATTTCGAATCGATATCATTAAATTTTTCTAAAAAATTTCAATTGAATTAATGATTTAAATGTTCATATTATGCGGAATATGGGCAAATTAATCGAATCTAAAAAAGCGTTTTTTTTTCTTGTTAGTGCAACGAAATAATGGATTAATAAAATTCGAACACGAATGCAAAAGAAACTTCAACACAAACCTGTCAAAAAAAAGCGATGCGTATAAACAAAAGCGTGAGAATGTTCGTATTTTCAACATACTTATGTACAACTTCAACTCAGTCATATCATGATTTTTTTTTTTTACAATAAAGAGAGAAAAAAAATCGAAACTTCAAAGAAAAAAAACTAAAAAAAAAAAACAAATAAATAAATAAACCAACAGACCATACTCAGCAATTCAGGTTATAAAAAAAAGCGATGATTAAAAACAATGAACGTGAAAACGAAAATGTAAATACAACAAAAATTAATTTATGAAATGTGAAAAAAGCAACACTATTTCATTTTGTACAATATCCATCAAAATTTTACCAAAGATAATAAACTATCGTATTCATAATACTTTATTTTTGATCAATTTATCTGCTAATTAGTGATTTTGCAATTCCACTCAATTCATCGAGTTGCAAAGTCACTTCTTAGTAGGGGCAATCAACATCTTACCCAATGGCCAGTATATTACAGCGATACGAGTCACCCTCTTACGTTTTCGATTTCAGTCAATTCAATGTACAGTTAATTCTATCACTCTCCCTCCTTCCCTTGTTGCTAATTTTAAAATGTAAATTTACAAAAATTACCTGGATCTGGTAACTCGGACTTTTTATCTAATTTCTGAGCATTCTTAGATTTCTTTTCTGGTTTCCCATCGGTCCCATCCAATCTGAAAGGTGAAAAAAAAATTACACATAGAATTCAAGTTCATTACATTACGACGATGATAATTACATGCACCATCACCACGCAACCCTAAAAATTGGAAAAAAATTGGAGAGGAAAATGAAGCGGAATTTTTGCACTCCTCTTCCTCAATTTTCTTCTCACTCTTAGAATTTGACGTAAACAAACATACAACAATATTACACCTCGTACTTACTTATTCGAGAAATAAATACGAATAAAATTTTTAAAAAAGTAAAACAATCACAAGCATATAACATGCACTCGAACACTGGATCTGATCTGAGATCTGATTAGTGATTACCCTCAAGAGCACAGATTACAGATCACGTTACATGATCACTTAAACACAAATGAGACTACGAACACTCTCGTTCGAATAATTCCAAACAGGCGATTCTAACATGTACAAGCATGTCTTCTTTACGTAGCAAATTTTACCACAAAAAAAAATGCACATGTACGTATATTAATGTAAAATGCAAAACTGTTAACACACGATATTGAGCTTTTGTTCACTCTCGTCAAGCGTATATCCACCGAACGACAAAAATACAATTTTGTCATCGATAGTGTACTGTGTGTGATATTGATAATCCTTAAATCGATGCCATTCGTCCATTACACCCAGACCAACGCAATCAACACAAACAAAGTGATACCCACATCAATCAATCTTGTAATTTTTTAGGTACCGATCACGCTCTACTTTCGGTAACGTTGCCGTAAATTCGGCAAAATGAGTTATCTGACCGAAGTATTCGTCGGTGAAACCTTCTCGCATACTGGTGAGATTAATTCTTCCATAGAAAAAAAGAATAGAAATAAAAATTAGGATAATCAAAATAGAACAAAAAGTTGGCAATAAAATCAACCTGAAAAGTATAATATTATGAACATATTCTGCGATATGATAAATAACGTAAGAGAACACGATGCATGTTTGAATGATTTCTAGTGTGTTCCAATGATTCGAATGGTATCAGTATCAACGTATCGGAATAATATCAATTTTACCTTTTCTTAGCAGGATAAATCCTTGGGTTTCGTTAATAATACACGTAACTCACAAATAAATAATAGCAAAAAATTAAACATCTTGAGAATTCATTATCAAGCGAAATCTTCAGAATTGGTACTGTCTTCGAACTATCTACGGGCATTCTCAAAAATAATTCGTACCAAGTCCGGCACTAAAATCCAGTGATGGAGGAAGCGAAGAACAAAGAAATTTGAAGATGGTTCTTTGTTCTCTCGTTCCTGAAGGCTGAATGAAAAAACCATGTCGCTCGTTCTTCGTTCTTTTGATCTTTACTAGCCACTCGTTCGTTCTTACGTTCTTGAGCATCTTCTGTTCTTGTTCTCGTTCTTTTATTTTTTTATAGGAAAAAATTTGAAAAAAATATAATTGAGCTGTTGAGATTTGCAATTAAAACCCCAGCTAATGTGAAACTATGAGAATAAAGACGTAAAAACACACGTATTTATGGCGGTAAATTACAAGAAAAGAATCACAGAAAAATTAAGAAAGAATAATTTCAAATTCGTCCCTTGAAAGTTGAATGCTACATACAACTCGTGCAAGTTTTCAAGAATGATAAAAAAGGGAACGAGAACGAACTGAAATAAATGAAAGATCGTTCTTGGTTCTTTAATTCTTTTAATTCGCTATAAAAAATTATTCTCTGTTCTGTTCTGTTCTGTTCTTCATTCATTTATTGTTTTTCTTCATTGTATGTTCGTTTGTTCTTTTAAAATCTGGCCGTTCTTTGATTCTTTTGTTCACGTTCTTTATTCTGTTCTTCCATTCCTGCTAGAAGCTAGAATCTGAGATCTTAGAAACATTTATCAAGTGTCCAGTGTGCTAACCACAACATCAGTACACCTTCAATTCCGTTGCTCAGCTAGAAAGAATATTCTGGACACTATGCTGAGTGAGACGTTAATAACTACTTACGTTTCATTTTAAAATTATGCAAAAACAGCCTATTTTACACAAACCAACAACACTAAAATTTCACCCAACTAATTATCAACTCATCATGTAAACACAAATTAAATAGAATTGTCAAAGAGTATTGTTATCACTTTTACTTCCTAACTAGAAGTTTTCATTTTTAATGAATAATTTCGAAAAATAATAGTCGTTGGTGCACAAAAGATTTCACGATAAAAACGCATCCACTTTCGTAATAAACACTCACCGATTCCAAATATATATATAATCGTGAATAATGAAAACTAAAGAAAATTTTCCGATCTTTGAACCGTTTAGTTCTACTAAAACGTTGAAGCCGTGCTCCCAGGATTCGCCTACGGTACAATAAATTCGTTCGTTTATTACTGCAATTACGTGGCAAGAATATAAACTTGAAGAACATAGTTACTGGAAAAATTTCGATACACGGAGCAGTCGAGAACACAGATTTGGAAAGGTTGAAGATTCTAATCGTTTGCAAAGATATTAATGTTAATATCGTAGATTCGCAAGGTACTACTCTTTTGCATTCAGCTATGAAACGAAACAGCATTATGAAAGTGAATAATATTACTAAAGTGCAATTGATCTATGCATGTGAACATGAGCACTCAGCAAAGTCCAACAGCTCAGCATTTCGCACTACTTCCAAAGAAAATATTGAAATATCGCGAAAGGATTTACAAAAAGATTTCAAACGTCGCACACCAAACAAATTGCATTCTAGATAGATTTCATATCTACTTTGACAAGACCAGCTTTCGTCAACAAATCGAGCTTATGCCAATGACTACGTTTATATTGTAGATATGCAATTGGACAGAAAAGTCGATCCGAATATACGAAGAACTGATTAGAAGTGATACTGATTTTTATGCGGTTGGTACTTCTTGGCACTTGTAATCAATCTTAGAGGAAGGTATCAGTTGGCAGCAAGCGTTACTCTAACGTCTAGAATTCAGCTGGTTCTTTCGTTGAGCAAACATTCGTTGCTTTCAACCAATGCAGAAATATTCAAAAAAGTAACTTTAAATGTTCGATTATGATCGAATCGTTCACATATAGTTTTTATATTCTATTTATAATGGAATTCGCCAACAATAACAACACTGCTAACTCATTACAAGGAAGTTGAAAATATTTTAACAATACTTTACTATCGTGTTTTTTTCTTAAATCGATCATCATTATGACTGGTAAATTTGACTTCGAAATTGATAAACAGTTGAAATCGATTACAGAAACGCTCAACGAATAGAACTATACACTGGATCAAGATCAATTCCATCCAAACTCTGCTTCAACCACCACCTTGATTTGAAACTTGAAATTGAAGAAGAATCGCCAAAATAACCAATACATGATTCATATTTATTGCTGATACTAGATGATGATGATATTACATTGTGATTTAGTAAATCTTAATTCCGGGGAAAGGGCAAGATCATTTAATTTGAATTACCGAGTACCGAACATCATCACTAATTATGATAATTATTATAAAATTTTATTAAAATGATGCAAATATCATTGAAATTGAAACAGCGTAATCGAATATTGGAATAACTACTCCATCTCCAGTACCCATCGCCCCATCGGTTACGTAAACGGTTGGAAATATGAGCGAGATTTTTCTTATGTAAAATTTGTAAACAATTTTTCGGGAGATCGGTTTCTTATCAGCTAAAAATCACTAGCGGATTACTACATTTTCAATTCAACCTTACAAACTGGTTATACGCAACTGATAATATCCCGGTACCTGATAATCTTTCAAGGTCGTTGATTGGATACTGGGTTATTATCAGTTGTGTATAACCAGTTTGTAACGTTGAGTTAAAAATGTAGTAATCCGCTAGTGATTTTTAGCTGATAAGAAACCAATTTTCCCAAAACATTGTAAACAAATTTTCCATAAGAAAAATCTCGCTCATATTTTCAACTGTTTACGTAACCGATGGGGCGATGGGTACTGGAGATGGAGTAGTCGTTCCAATATTCGGTTACGATTACAAATACCTCGTTTCGATGATCTTTACATTGTTTAAATGAAATTTTATAATAATTATTTTAATGAGTGATATTGTTCGATAATTAATTAATTAAATAAAACAATCCGTAGGTTTCAAAAGTAAATCATGTTGTAATCACAATATCCACCCACAAACCAATACATTAATACTAGCAATATCGAAATTTCAAAAAATAACTTAACGTTTTCTTTAGTCTGAATTTCTTGAAAGATTAAGGAAAATTAGCGCCAGTTAGAGTCGTTTCATGATTCGAATTCAAGACCACTTAAACTAGAGACGAACAACACTCAGTTATTTTATTTATAACGGGGTATTGAAATAAGCAATAACCTAGTCTCACAATCGCACTCTTGGTCGTCACAATGATGAAACATGAAAATTTGTAAACATCTTTTGAGACAAGTGATTCCCATTGCCCAACAATCCCTAATCCACGTACGTAATTTCAAGTTCCTAGCTCAATTTGGAAGGGAGTTTTGCGAGGAACAAACTCTAAACATAAGAAACAACGACCGAAAACCCCACTTTATTGGGACCGTGAAGAGGTGAAATGGGGCTGAAATATCGAGATACCCAAAAAGCACAAGTAAGGCCCCTACCAAATTTAAACATCCCAGCTCAATTTGGTTTAGAGACGTGGGAGAAACAGCCGTTTATCAAAGTCAAAAAGGGGAAACCTCCATATCTCCCTTCTTCATTGACCTAGGAGGTTGATTTTTGGATATGTTATACAACTTCGGATTCTTTATCGATTGACCAAGAAAAGGGATAATTTTTGCGTTTTTCGTCCCTCAGCTTCCCCCTTTCCCAAACTGACGTAAAACTGAATTTCAGCCTAAGGCCATACCCACTCATATATACCTAATTCGCTGCCAAACTGAGCCGATTGACCGAATTAGAGCGATTTTGGTCAGTATCAAGCTGAGTAAATAATTTTAGTGTTTGGGGAAAAAAAATAAAAATAAATATCTGACATGGTCAAGAATGGTCTTAATGGTCTGTTAGGACCTCAAAACGGTTTAGCCTCGTTTTCTTTGACAATATGGCATAGAAAATCAGGCTATAAATGTCGGAAAATCGTCCCTTAAATGCATTTTCTTTAAACTAGTCGCATCAATAACCGACTGATGAGCACAACAACGAATTAATAAATAGTATTGTACAGATCTTTTTTTTGTAAAAAAAAACATAATATTAATTTAGCCACAAAACATTCCTGTTAGAAGCTGAAAACTCTACCTAAATTACGAATAATGTTTGAAAATATTAAAAAATTCGCATCTTTCGAATTTTTAAAAACAATATTCAGTTCCGTCAATTATGTAAACAAACCACGACGTAGTTTTCCTTTCGGGCTTTTTTAATATAAGAATATATACTCCGAATACGTATTATTCAAACCATTCGAACACACTTTGTAGCAGCAGTTAGAATATTAAAATCAAAATTACAAACTAGCAAATATTCTTTTAATCACTTACTTGTGTTGCTTCCACATGGGACATTCGCCTCCTTCGGCCATGTCCAAATTATAAACGTAGAGGTAACCATCCGAAGATGCTACCAGTAATCGAAGCACCTTTTGTATTCTGCAAATTAAAATAAAATAAAATAAATTAATCATCATTATTATCACTCATTTTACAACAGTTACTTCCACTCAACAAAGAGTTTCATTATTATCAAACGCTTATCTTCCTTTCATGACTAGGCTTACAAGATATTTCATCTCCAAGGCTAAGGGTAATTGGAAATATGCCTCAGACCCGATTGAAGGAAAGGTATAAAAAATCCCACCTTTATTCAGTTTCAATTTAATGTTCATTTCATCGAAATTATTGAGAACTAATCGAAGATAAATAAGCTGTCTTTTTTCGACATTCCTTCAAAAAAAAAAAAAATCACGCAGAAGGACTGATTTCTACCAACAGCTAATTCTTAATATGAATGTTGTGATCGTAAATACACCCCGATAGGTGTATTTATTTATTTTTCAAACACAATCTAGCTAGAACAAGGATCACTCTCCTGTCGTACATCGCTATCGACAAAAGTATAATTTCACAGGCCACCAAAATAGCAGTACCTTACGAGTTGCGTTACCTACACGATTTCACTCGTCGACTACACGCTTTCAAGGTATATTCGCGATAATTATGTAAACAAAACACACAAATTTCACCGTACGCGTAGTAGCTACATTATTAGGAACAACACCATCGACACCATCCAATATACACATCGTCGAGTACACGTGCCATTTCGACATATACACAGACACACAAACGCACACACCTAATTGACACCTCGATGTCATCGCAGCTCTACCCATAAACGTGAACTTTTTCTCGTACGTGTATATGTAAGCAAGCAAGCAAGCACACCACATATCGTCTATAACGTCGAGTTATTTACTTCAACTTACACAACAACAGCGCAAACATTTTTCATCCCCGAATATGGCAAATGAACAGAGACGAAGGCACGTCCTTGATTAAAAACATCCGTAACTTGAGCCGGTAGATAATTGGCCGATGCCGAAACAGCTTTCGTAAAAAGACCCATCCAAGTTTGCGAATCTTCTATTGGTGGTTTCTGTTTGCTAAGGAAACAATTAAAAAGAAAAAAAAAAAAAAAAAACGCTGCCATTAGCCATCATCATTCTTCGTTATCTTATCGAACAATTCTTTATTATACTCTTTGTAAAATGACCCGATAACCCTAGCGTAATTAGATTGAACAATCCGATAAAATAGATCGATAAATACGAACAAAAAATAAATAATCAAACAGATAATGGACAACTTTGCTCGCAATATTGTTATATGTACTTCTACGGGCTGAAAGTGCAAACGATACGCAATACGTATCGTTTTCACTATAATTATTCGAATTCGATAGATACGATACGGGCGACGTAATATTAACTAAGGGGAAGAAAACCGATAAAACAACAAAAAAAAGCTCGTATTTTACACCATATATTACAATGTGTATTTTATTTTTATGTTGTAGGTATAAATGCGCAATATATTACGTGAAAAAAAAAAATAATAAATACCATACGAGCTTACGTATGTATTTATGTTTTAACGAACCCATCAAAGTCAAGGTTTACTATTGTTGTAAGTACCGATATGTTGCACTTCGCCGCCGGATGCGTATTTAGCTTCCCTACTCCGTCCCTTTTCTACTCGCAGACCACATACGGTTTGAAAAATTGTAATTTCGTGTACAAATAATGGTTCTTGACAAGTATAAGTGTATATATATATTTTTTTTAAATCTGTTTCACTGTTTTTAAAGCTTCCCACTTTGCTACTTATTTTACACATGTTATTGAGACCTCGTAGTAGTAACATGTGTATGACGTCATGAATAGATGTATCGCTAAATATCAAACTCGAGACTGTACAAGTACAAAACAAAAAACACCTATTCTAGCTATCTATCAATATATGAGTAATCCGAATACGCCATTTCTTTAAGGGTTGGAGAGACCAGAAACACTTACAGATCTTTTGGTTCTTCTAATCTAAAAACGTGGACAGTTTCGGTATTGCTGGAACAACACAAATAATTTCCATCCATGCTGAAAGCCATGCTACGAATGGTCACGCATCTCTTCATGCCGCGTCGAAATTCGAACAACTTTGATCCGTCATTAACATTGAACACTCGGATAACGGTTCCTTTCTCGCTGGCCGTTGCGATTCTGGTACCTTGATGGCTGAATGCCAACGCGGCCAGAGGACTATCGTGAGCGGCGATCATGGTTTTTGAATGCTACGAGTATAGAAAAGAAAAAAACACAAAAACAAAATCGTAAAGAAATCGAAACATCCATCGGTGAATACTGAACAGGTTATCGATCGCTGGTACGATGCGTGACACCAACAAGTATACAGGAGGTACATTGATGCAAGATGCAATTGCAATATTACAAGTTACAACAATGAGGTGATCGTCGATTGTGCACAGCACCGTCGTGTACCATCGCTCGGCCTGTCTGCGTTCTTCAACAAGTACCTTCACCACTTACGAGATTTATGGCATCGAAAATCTGAACTTCGCCGATTGTACTTGATCCAGGATAAGCCAAATAGCAATTATCGCTGTTTGTCGATAAACTGCATAATCCGGCTGAGTTAGGAGGCGTGTCACGTATCGTATGTAGAACCTTCATATCGCGTATGTTGTGTATGTGAAGCGAATCCTCCAAGCATACCACCAGACGCTGGAAAAATACCAATATCAATATAATTAGAAAGAAATAATGAAAAAATAAAGCGTAAGAAATATTTCGTCGGAATGAATTGCATTTCTAAAGAAATTGAGAAATCGTTCGCGAACCTCTCAAAACTAAAATTCCACTGTCGTCGAAGAATTATTCATAGATAAGCTCCTGGCTTCCAGAACAGCTGGGGATTTTTTTTACAGGAGATTCCCTTCATTAGCTGATGAGCTAATTCGTTCGCGAACCATTCACTCGATTTGCTGATTCGTTCACGAACGATGCACTCTACATGGCTCATTCGTTGACGTTTAGTTCCTCATAACATAAGTCTTTAAATAACGATTTAATTGCGAATGATTCAATTTATCCACCGAATCGTTTACAAATGATTCATTTGACTCACTGACTCGTTCACGAACGATTCACTTCATGTAGACGACTTCTTCAGATTTGATTAACGTACTAGGCCACTTGTAAATAAATCACTCGATTCGCGACTCGTTCGCGAACGATTTTTCATATGTTTGAGAAGTACGTTTTCAAAACATAGATTCGTTCAAAAATTGTTCGTTAAAAAAACCGAATCGTTCAAAATTATTTCATTAGATTCACTGACACGTTCACGAACGATTCACTCCACACCCCTCATTCGCCTAAGCTTCTTTTTAAAAAAACGTACGTCTTTAAAATATATATTCGTTCATACATGATTCATTTGACATGGTGAGTCGCTCATAAACAATGCACTAGAACCATTGACTCATTCACGAACCTTTTCACATGACTCATGAACTGAAGATAATTTTTTTTGTACTGACACGTTAACGAACGATTCACTTCACATGCCCCTCATTCACCTAAGCTTCTTTTTAAAAAAACGTACGTCTTTAAAATATATATTCGTTCATACGTGATTCATTTGACATGGTGAGTCGCTCATAAACAATTCATTAGAACCATTGACTCATTCACGAACCTTTTCACATGACTCATGAACTGAGGATAATTTTTTTTGTACTGACACGTTCACGAACGATTCACTTCAAACGCTCCTCATTCACCTAAGCTTCTTTTTAACAAAACGTACGTCTTTAAAATATATATGCGTTCATACATGATTCATTTGACATGGTGAGTCGCTCATAAACAATTCATTAGAACCATTGACTCATTCACGAACACTTCTTCTCGCATGGCTCATGAACTGAAGAACATTTTTTTTTTGTAATAAATACCTTCAAAACGATACGTTCTTAAATGATTCTTTGATCTACCAAGTTGTTCACAAACGATTCACCTCATGTATGTAACTCATTCGCCAAAGTTCATTTTTTTGTGAATCAAGATTCAGTCGTGAATATTCAAAATGATGGGCTAAATTGTTCGCGAATGATTCATTTGATTTTAAGAATCGTTCGTGAACGATTCGCTTGGAATGAATCATTCATCAGAGTTCTCCTCTTTGGAAAGTACGTTTTTGAAGTATAGATTAATCTTGATGAATGATTCATTTAAGACACTAGATCGTTCACGAACGATTCATTCGATCCATCAATTTGTTCGCGAACGATTTAGGTACATTATTTTTTTGCCGAAGTTCACTTTTCGATAAAGTAAGTCTTTAATCAAGATGAAGATTCATTTATAAGGAATCCTTTCGATCTGCAGAATAGTTCATAAACGATTCACTCGATCCATTCACTCGTTCGCGAATGATTTACCATATAAAACTTATTCGCCAAAATTAAAACTTTTTAGCGAAGTATATTTTTAAGATTAAGTTTTTTTTTCAAGTGATTCTTTCGATCTGCAGAATATATCAGAAACGATTCACTTCATTCATAATCTCGTTCGTGAACGATGTATTTCGCATAACCCGTTTGCCCAAGTTGATTTCTTCACGAAGTATAATTTTCTTAAGCATGAAAATTCGTTCTTAAACGAATCGCTGGACTATCGATTCGTTCACGAACGATTCACTCGATCCATCAATTTGTTCGCGAACGATTAAGGTACATTATTTTTTGCCGAAATTCACTTTTCGGTAAACTACGCCTTTAATCAAGATGAAGATTCATTTATAAGGAATCCTTTCGATCTGCAGAATAGTTCATAAACGATTCACTCGATCCATCAACTCGTTCGCGAATGATTTACCATATAAAACTTATTCGCCAAAATTAAAACTTTCTAGCAAAGTATATTTTTAAGATTAAGTTTTTTTTTCAAGTGATTCTTTCGATCTGCAGAATATATCAGAAACGATTCACTTCATTCATAATCTCGTTCGTGAACGATGTATTTCGCATAACCCGTTTGCCCAAGTTGATTTCTTCACGAAGTATAATTTTCTTAAAAATGAAAATTCGTTTTTAAAAGAATCGCTGGACAATCGATTCGTTCACGAACGATTCGCTTGTTTTTCTATTTTTTATCATATGTTTTATTACAGGGATTGATATAGTCATTTACGTTAAATTTTCAAGAGAGTAGGTATCACAGGTTTTCTAAATCTTTGCATTAATATAAAATACAAGAACTGGATGAAATCAATGAAATCTGATTCATGTTATTCATTTTATATGACTCATTTCTCAATACTCAGTTCCTCGCAATTACAAAGCATCGATATTGTTTCAGAATGAAATTCGTTCGTGACCAATTCGCTTGATCCCCAAGTCATTCACTAAATGGTTCAAAACTGCTAGTTTTTATGCATAAATGACTCAACTCACACGGCTAATTTGCAATACAGGTGCCCTCCTCATCATCAAACGCTCGATTTCATCATCAAATCACCTTCTACCGATTTCTTTTCCAACTCTAAGCAACTGAATTGCTTTACATATAGTTCTGCAATTCTGAATATAGTACACAGGTATTAAAGTACTCACCATACGATTCAATTTTACAGATAGAATACTGTTCGAGTAACTGTAGTTGCATATTTCGGTTCCTTTTTTGAAATGGCATATTCTTAATTTTCTAGGCGACGATAAGCCAACTATGGCAACTAAACTGCTACTAAATAGCCTCTCGACTATGTGTATCTCGTCGAATTCATCTGAAAATGGTGAAATTATTTCGATACGACATGACGCTGGTAAGGGGTGCGGATGGTGTCCAAGCATGGGCATACACTTACTGGTATTATAAATAGGGTCCAAAGAGTCGACCGAATGTAATGAAAATAACCTATATCCGCTTTTCGTTCCAATAGCCAAGGATCTGTAATCAAAATAAAAAACATTGTGGTTTGTTTACACTTATGCGTTATTCAAGTACCTAAACTTATCGAAGTATAAAATAGTAGGTAACATAGTCTCGGAAAACCGAACACGTTTTATTGTATATTTATGGCAATATATAGCTAAGTACGCGTCATAAACGATAAAATTCATCAAATAAAATCACGCGATATTAGGACATTAGCAATTACATGATCGATAATTAAACCGATTATAAATTTTAATTAATATATATGCACGTACGTAGTACAGAAAATGAGGGAACGTATATTAGATATGAAAACCATATCTCGGTTCGTTGTGTTTACTATTTCATATCACATATCAACCTACCTCACCCCACTTTCAAGTCTACCATCTATCATTACCGCAATACAATGATAAGCTTCGTATTTTTTTCAGTTGATAAGTGATTGGTATAAGACGATTATCATTTGCGGGTGATTGAAAATGTAGAAATGTTGAAATTGAATAATTTATTATACGAAAATTATGATTTGGAATGTTGCAATCGAATTTCAAACACAGAGATCTTGGTAGGTTGGCGAGCTGAAGAACTGTGAATTAAAAACTTGACCCGTGAACATATTTTCCCCAAAGTAGCCTTCTCATCAGATTAGCTCAATGATCAGGAAAAACATGGTCGCATGTCACTCTTTGAGAAAAGTTTTATAAGCTTCAAAGGCCTTTACAGTTCAATACGAGAAGCTCTCGAGTGAAGCTATACCATACCATCTAGTTTTTGAACCTTGAGAAAATATCGATTCCTCGTTACGATCAAAATTCAAATTCAGTTTTAAAATTTCACTTTTAATATTCAAGTTTTCACAGGCTCAGGATACTGAGAATTTCAATGTCTAGTACATGCACTGACTCTTTCGCTTTACACTTGATAATAAGTGAGGATTAATTGCTCATTTTCGGTACTACCCACAGTACCTACTAATTACTTCAAAATAATGACAGTTATATCAAGTTTACACATCTTAATATCTCGTAATGAGAGATCAATTAAAATCAGATTATAGAATAACACAAACTCGTCTGGAACCTCTACAAAATTTGCACTTAGTTCAAGTTAGAGGGGATATATGCGTAGAACAAACTTGAAAAATAAGAAAAACCGTTCCAAAAAACACAGGGGTATGAGAGCCAGCCAAAAATGTGATTTCAACTCCCACCTGACTCCTGGAGTAAACATGGAAAATTGACTCTTGACTCTGGCTCGACTCCGGAGAATCAAACTGCCACCACTAACTTCGAATCCTTTTTGACTTTAGAGTGAAGCTGTCACTTTGGACTACGACTTCTATTTGACTCCAGATTCAAATCTCAGACATTGACTGTAACTCAGTTTTGGCTGGGACCCCTGGGTCATATTTCAACTCGGGAGTCATAAGTGATTTTTATCAATAGTTTTCTTCATTTGAATCACACTTTTTCACGTGCAGCTCTTTCAAGATTTTTCATTTTTTGAGTTAGGCAAGATAAAAGAAAAAGAAAAACGAAAAACTACAATATTCACTTTCACGTGATGGTTGCTGCTGTTGAGAAGTAAGTTGATAAAAGGAAATTCAAGAAAATGCATTCTGAAACCGAAATCGACATTTTAATAACCATCAAAAGCCACAAACCACCTCAATAGTTGGAGTCAACACTGGCATCACATTGACTCTGGAGTCAACTTCAGATCTTGACTTCGGCTCCACTTTGACTCCCAGAGTCAATCTGTGACCTTGATTCCTGACACCGCTTTGACTCCAGAGTCAAGTTCAGATCTTGACTTCGGCTCCACTTTGACTCTAGGGTCAACTTCAGATCTTGACTTCGGCTCCACTTTGACTCCCAGAGTCAATCTGTGACCTTGATTCCTGACACCGCTTTGACTCCAGAGTCAAGTTCAGATCTCGACTTCGGCTCCACTTTGACTCTAGGGTCAACTTCAGATCTTGACTTCGGCTCCACTTTGACTCCCAGAGTCAATCTGTGACCTTGATTCCTGACACTGCTTTGACTCCAGAGTCAACTTCAGATCTCGACTTCGACTCCACTTTGAATCTAGGGTCAACTTCAGATCTCAACTTCGGCTCCTTTTTGACTCTGGAGTCTATCTGTGACCTTGACTCCTGACTTCAGCTTGACTCCGGAATAATTGAGGATTCGGAGTCAAAAAGCATTCGTTTTGACTCCGACTCTCGGAGTGACTCACATGCCTTGAACGAACGAAACATTTTCGGGGCTGTGAGGGGATGCAATTGAGCTGGAAACCGCCAAAAGACACGTCTAGAACCTATACTAAATCTAAATACCAAATTTCAACCTCCTAGCTCAATTTGTAGGGGAGTTATGCGTATCATAAAAATTGAAAAAGAAAAAAAAACCTGTCATAAAACTACTTGTTGAGGGGGCTGTGATAGGACTAAAAACCTGAAACACCCAAAAAGGTACATCTAGATCTAGAATTAAAATTATAGTCAAATTTCAACCTGCTACCCTTAATTGGAAAAAGATATCAGTGGAACAACTTTTTTCAACGCCAAAAAAGGGGTAAAACTATCATTTCTCCCATCCTAATTGACACAGAAGACCGACTTTTGCATATGCTGTACAATATTTGATTTCCCATCGATTGGTTGGTTCAAAAACAAACAATTTTTGCAATTTCAGTCTGTCAGCAGCTCCTGCTCACAAATTTGGACATGACTGAATTTTGACTCGAGGTCATCCACACTCAAAGATATAAAATTCTGCGCCAATTTACACCTAATGCCTAAATTTGGCCGATTTAGGTGGATATCGAGCTGACAATTTCGTTAAAAAAAAATTAAATGGAGTAAATATCTGACATGGACTCCAAAACAAATCTTTTTGATATTCCCCCTCCATCGACCGTAAGTCAATAGTTTGAAATAGCCTGAATTGTATAAACAAAACGAAATAGAAAATCAGGCTAAAAACAAATCAACAAAATTCTATACATTTCAACAAATTTTCTTTTTTGATACGATAATTTGGTTTTACAATTGGATCAATCCTTATACCATATACCCACCTTCAATTGTACCTCTGATATTACCTTATCATTTTAAATTAGTTAAAATCTTTCAAGACGTTCCATTTTGAGATAAGGCTTACAAATCTACAATACCCACATCAAGAGGTCTACTTCAAGATTTGAAAAAAGTTAGTATAATCTTTCTTACACGCTCGGTAAACTCTCATATTCGAGTAATTGAGATAATTTAAATACAAGTAGCTAAGTACTAATCGAATCACGTGACTTGTAAACTTCATTTTTCAAAATTGAAAAACGAAAAATCTATCGCTCACATGAGCAATCATTAATACCGATGTTCAACATCCATCATCTCATACTCCTATCTACAGCTATATTTTTTATTCCAACCAATAAATACTTGAACTGAGCACACAAAGCATGTACATATAATAACTGAAATATGACTGTGCAATATGCACTAAAGTCTGACAAATGCGACTAGCTCATTATCATTAGTCTGCTTTAATTCATAATATTGCTCATTAAAGGGGAAAAAACACCAATATTTACAAAACATCTGTTTCCTTCTTCGAATTTCAAATCAAACAATAGAAAGAGGTAAGATATACCCACACAGGTACCTACTATAATCATTTGTCAACAATTCAACATAATCCATTCTTTGTATAAATATTTTTTTTTTTCATTTCGCACGGTACCTATTTTTTCAGAAGCAACCTACTGTAGGTGCCTATTACTACCATTGTACCTTGTATCTAAAACACTTTTTTAAGAAAACAGGACACAAGAGATACCATTAACAGCACCGTATGGTGCAGTATGATTCCAACTTTTAATTTTATTCTACCACATGGTTTTGTGCGCTTTTATATAATTTTTTATCATGATTTCCTCTGTCACATTGTGAAAAAACATTCAAAAATCGAGTGTAGGTACAAATTTGAAGGAGAGACTCGAAGGGATAAAAATCAAAAAAACAGTTCATGAAAAAAAAAATTCACCCAAAATGTTCGGTGCAAATTACAAGTAATTTTTAGAGAATTTTCATTTTTAACATTATTAATATTTTCATTTCTTGACATTTGCACCCTCAATTCGCACAGGCATTGCATATTTTCTCCTCTTTTCAGCATTATTTACCCCGAAGTCAAACGCACAACGGTTTGAACCTCCCACTAAGCAGAGGCCCATTTTTGAACTCTTTATTCGTGATATTTTGGGTAATTTTCGCCTTCGGGCTTTTTACAAATATTCTAACATTTCTTCACCTTCTCGACATACGTACAAAAATTTGGAAAAAAATTTCAATCAGTTTGATGTGCAAAATTGGAGGCGTGCTTTGTCTGTATTTTCATTATTTTAAATAATAGTGGAAGAGTTTGAAGAATTATTGAAAAAGGTAGTTATTTTCTTCTCCCAAAATGTTAGATACTCTGAAGAAAGAAGAAGAAAAAAAATCAAAATATGTAAGTCAGTAAAACACATAACTCCGACTACTGCTCAACTCAAGAGTGAACTTCAGATCTTGACTCCGACATCACTTTAACCCTGGAGTCAATCTGTGATCTTGACTCCTGACTCTGGAATAGTTGAGGATTCGGAGTCAAAAGGAAGTCGTTTTCACTCCAATTCCCAGAGTGAATCACATCCCTTAAAAACAAATGGAGTGAAAAATCACTTTTTGGGCTTCTTAAATTGCAGGTTGCTTAACGTTTCGACTCATTGACTTTCATAAATCCGAAACCGAAATCGACATTTTGACAACGACCAAAAGCAAAAAAAAAAAAAATCTCACAAGTTGGAAGTCAAAACTGAATTCCACTGTAGAGTTAAAACTGACTCCCATTGCAGAGTCAATTACTCCGACTCCACATTTACTCTGAAGTCAACTTCAGATCACGACTTCGGCTTCACTTCGACCCCCAAATTCAATCTATGACCTTGATTCCTGACCCCAGTTTGACCCTAGAGTGAACTTCAGATCTTGACTTCGGCTCCACTTTGACCCTCACAGTCAATCTGTGATCTTGACTCCTAATTTCAGCTTGACTCCGCAATAACTGAGGATTTGGAGTCAAAAAAGAAGTCATTTCGACTCCAATTCCCGGAGTGACTCACATGCCCTGAGAAAAATGCCCAATTCGCTAAACATAAGGTTTCAAGGGGCACTGGAAATGGTCAAAAACGAAGAAAAATATAACCGAAATACCTGTAAGATGAATAAAAAATATTTTGCCTTTTTCTTTTCTTTTTTTTCAGGTGAACTCTGTTTCTAATATTTAAAAGCAAAAACGTACCTCAAAAGGGAAAGAAAGGATAGACAAGACACCCTTCAGGTTAATACCCCAGTTCAGCGTGCATACCTAATTTCAACTTCCTAGCTCAATTTAGAGAGGAGTTAGGCGGGAAACAAACTCAAAAAATAAGAAAAAACGACCAAAAAACCCACTTTTTTAGGGCTGTGAAAGAGGTACAATGGGGTTGAAAAGTCGAGACCCTCAAAAGGCACACCTAGGGTCTTTACAGACGGAACATACTCAATTTCAATTTCCTAGCAAAATTTTGTGGGAAAATAGGGGGGGGGGGCAGATTTTTTCAAGGTCAAAAAGGAGGAAGCCCTCTATATCCCCTTCCATCCTAATTGACTTGACAGGTTGATTTTTGGATATGTTATACAACTTTTCATGCTCTATCAGTTGGTTTAAAAAGAGCCAATTTTTAGTGTTGTTGGCCCCTCAGCACCCCCTCCCCTAAAATTGGGGCATAACTGAATTTTGACCCAAGTTCATGCCCACTCATAGATATCTAATCCACCGCCAAACTGAGCCGATTGACCGAATTGGAGTGATTGTGGTGGGTATTGAGCGGAGTAAATGATTTTAACATTGGGGCGGGCGATAAAAATAAATATCTGACATGGTTAAAAAGTGTCTTAATGGTCGTCCACGACGCCAAAACGGATTTTGTTGATTAACCCCCCCCCCCTCCGCTCATCCGCCATTGATCGATAGACTATAATAGTCTGGTTTTCATTCGACAATATGGCATAGAAAATAAGGCTGAAAATAAGTGATGAAAAAATTGAAAAAGTCATGAAAAGGTCACGAAATCTGATTTGTAGCAACCAGTGAACATCATGGAAAATTGTCCTTTTTAGAACCACATTAACTGGTAGAGCATCAAAATTGTGTACAATATCCAAAAATTACACTCCTACATTTAATACAAGTCGTAATATGGTGGTTGGGGCCACCCTTTTTTAACCTTAAAAAGTCGGTTTCTTACAACCTCTCTGCTTTGCTCTCCCATCTCATTGAACTACGGCCTTAAAATTTGACCATGTAGATGTAGTAGCTGCCTTAGAAATGCATACTTTTCAGCTCCAGCGCTCCTACTTACAGTCTCACAAAAGATGATTTTTGATTGCGTTGGGTTTGCTTTGTAGTTGTTCTTCGAGTAGGTTTCACACAGAACTCCACCCTTCATTCAGCTATAAGGTTAAAAAATTTGGCCTGTAGATTCAATGGGAATTCTATACATCTTTTTTTTTGGGAGGTTGTACTTTTCAGCCCGTTTATAGCTTTTAACAGCACCGAAGAAATCGGTTTTCGATCAGTTTTTGTCAATTTTCCATTTTGTAGGCCTTGGAGCCGTTTTTGGCCATTCTCACTTTTCATTATATTTAAATACAATACGTTTCGATGTGTTGTAATCGATTCTGTAATTTCAACTTTCCTCATATATGCCTGAAATTGAGAAAATTTCTTCGATAAAAAGCCACTTTTAAAAAAGGTCACCAAGAATCAAAAATGCAATATTTTTATAATATTTCAACGATAAAATTTTTTCTTTGAAGTCAACGCCTATTGCCAGCAAATAATACAGGGTACTCGATGGATAACTTATATCTATAAACCATTAGATCATATTTGCGTATCTATCATTAATAGATTACATAAAATACGACGATTCGAACAAGGACGATGACGAGTGACGACGACGTCGAAGTTGAATTCGTCTACGACAACGACGGAGTTGGAAATTGAGAAATACTGGGTAGGTACAGTTCTTATCATTAGCTCGTATACCTACCTACTCACGAGTCTTGTACACAGTACAGATTAATTTAGACGCGATGGATGGTATAATAGTACCTTTTTACGTGGTACGATGATAACGAGAGAGAGAGAGAGAGAGAGAGAGAGAGAGAGAGAGAGAGAGAGAGAGAG
>FIZR01003434.1:0-10976 GCA_900060175.1 Ferrisia virgata
TGCATCTCATAAGAGATTCTTTTTAGTGCGAAGATTTTACATTTTGATTTCGTGGTATTGATTTCAAGTTTCCACCTGGAGAACCAATGAAGTGTGGTGTTGATACAATTCTGAAGATCTGTTATTGCTTGGAATAAATCAGCGTTTCGTGTGAATAAACATGTGTCATCTGCAAACATCGCTATGTCGCCATTATGTGCTGTTTGGATGTCATAACAATATAGTATAAACAAGGTAGGGCTTAATACAGCTCCTTGAGGTACACCTTGTTGAATTGGTCTTTCTGAGGAATAAGTTCTATTTATTTTCACTGTGAATGATCTGTTGGATAGAAACGAGGAAATCGTTTGTGTGATATAATCGGGAACTCTAAGAATGATAAGTTTCTGGATTAGTCCTTTGTGCCATACAGAATCAAAGGCTTGTTTAACGTCGAGGAAGATTGCAATACAAATTAGATGAAAATTTCATCAAAAATACATAGTGTCGCACAATCCTGAAAATAATATATTTTTATGAACTTGAAACATCGTATATTGTAATCAAACCCTGAAACCCAACTCCCAAGACCTAAAAATAGATTAGAATTTGAGTTAGTCGAGTTGATAACATATCACATTACGTATAGTCGTGATCTTCTCCCTCGTCCTCTTCTTCTCCTACCTTTGTATCCTCCTACTTTCTTGCAGGCGAAGTTTTTTTTTGTGTGTGAGGGAAGGAGGTAGGAGGAATAACCTTTCCTACACGTATTATAGATACACGATCCATACACATGTAGAATGCTTAGCTACTTATTCACGTTAACTTTTTGACATCGTAATTTTTCTCCCTTTAAAACAATACCTAGTTGTTTATTTTACTGGTACTTCTCTGAAATAACAAGCTGGGTTATTTGTTGAAAGATGCAATTAACGCGACCGTCGAGCGATAATTACACGTTGCCAAGATGGTCTGAGCGCGGCTACATTAAGCAGACAACGTTATTACGGAAGTTTACATAAAACTAATTCGCTAGAGGTTAGGTACGCATTGTATGACAGGTTAAATGGAACGTAACGATTTGAATAAATTCGCGTTCGCCGGAGTCTATGGGTTTTTTTTTTTTCACCGTTCGAGATTTTAAACTTTTCAGCCAGTTATGTATTGTTTGGTGGTTTCCCCCCACCCCTTACCTTTTAATACCTACTCACTGATTAAATGCAAATTTTTTTCCATTTTTTGACGTGTAAATTTGTGTGGAATGTTTAATTGGGTGAGTTTACGAGTGCTATATTGGCGTTTTATGACTCCATTAACACCTGGTTTACTATTTTCTTCTGCTTTTTTTTTCTCTTTATTTAGTCGTTGTTTGACGTAGTAGCTCGATATTTACATGCAAGTATATGTGGCTATAACCCAAATATGTATTTTACGTTGCTTCGGTAGGTATAGATAGGTTAGTTACTCTTAAATGTGCATTAGGTATATTGTGGAACTTTGTGGCTTTCAACATTTATCATTAATAGTCATATTTTCATTTTACGAGCCAGTCGAGTGGTTTTAAGCAGTGTTGTCATATGTTGTTTTGACGCGTTTGTAGATTATAGACTACTTAAAGCGAACGAATATCTTTGAACTTTGACAAGGTTGGAATTTGTTGGCCAATAATTCAATCTCTCTGTGACCCGTTCTTGTGCAATGTTTTTCAAAAAAAGGGTTATAAAAGTTGAAGTTGTATTTTAAGGATTTTTATGTCGAAGGTATAGTTGGCGATTGGTTCATATTTTTTCAAATTTCAACTCACACTAACACCCAAGATGAGCATCTGAAGGCGGAGCGGAAGGAAAATTACCATCATTCAAGGCTTATCCGTTGAGAACACTATTTACTAATTCTCGTTTATTGTTAAATTTGATTCCTTGAGATTTCAAATTATCTCAAAGGCACATTTCTGTTCAGGAGAAAAAGAACAACTCCGGATCAGAGCTATGAGATTGAAATCTGAATATTTTTGGTTCCAGTTCTGGGTGCCAGTTTCAAGGGTTTGGTTCTGGGTAGAGCCTAGTTCACGTAGTTATGTTTCAATATTTTTTCTTGATTTTTGATCAATTTTCTGCATGCCAAATTTTAACCAAATTTGTGCAAATATTTTACAATTTTTAATCAATTTTCACCTATTTTCAGGATTTTTTAGTAATTTTTATCAATATTCTTCATTTTTTTTTCGTATTTTTGTTAATTTTTTACCCAATTACCGATGATTTTCAACATTTTTAATTTTCACCCAATTTTCAACATTTTTTCGTGATTTTTCCTTAATTTTCTGCACTTTATATCCACTTTTATCAATTTTCTACCTACCTTTTTATTGATTTTAAAAGAATTTTATTATATTTGAAGTCAATTTTCACCAATTTTTCAAGATTTTTTCCTGATTTTTGATGAGCATTCTTCATTTTTTTCGTATTTCTAACAATTTTTTACACAATTTTCGATGATTTTTAAACTATTTTTTGTCAATTTTTAACAAATTTTCGTAAATTTTTTGCTTCTTTTAATTCAATTTTCACAGGCTTTCAAGATTATTTCTTGGTTTGCGATTAATTTTCTGCACTTTTCACCCATTTCTGTCAAATTTTTACACACAATTTTCGAAGATTTTCAACGTTTTTTCGTCAATTTTCACCGGTTTTTCAACATGCTTTTTTGTGCTTTTTACCCAATTTTCGATGACTTTTATGATATTTTTCACGTTTTGGGTTAATTTTCTGCTTTTGTCCATTTTTGTAAATTTTTTACCCAACTCTCATAAATTTTTAACGATTTTTTTCATATTTTAGTTAAATTTTCACCGAACTCTCAAACATTTTTTTGCGATTTCTAATCAATGTTTTTCGCTTTTCACTCATTTTTATCGATTTCTTACCCAATTTTCGTTAATTTTTAACAATTTTTTTCATATAATAAGCCATTTTTCACATATTAAAATTTTTTTTGTGATTTTTGACTTCTTTTTTGTACTTTTTACCCATTTTTCTCAAATTCTTATCCAGTTTAAAACATTTTTTCGTGATTCACGATCAGTTTTTTTCACTTTTTTATCCGTTTTTGCCAATTTTAACCCAATTTTCAATGATTTTTAACTCAATTTTTACCTACCATTCAACATCTTCCGTTATTTAGTATTTCAAGGAAGTGTGCTTGTAGTATACTGAAGTCCATTTGGCTTTTTTTTTTTCAAAATTTATAAGTGGTAAAAAATTTTGATTGCCAACTGGAATTCAGCATAAAAAGTGAATTTAGAATCTTTATTCCTATTTGAAAATAAACAAATGTTTATTTTTCAGTTGAATTTGATTTTCTCGAAAGCTAAGACAAATGAAATAAGAGAAGATAGGAGAGCTATCTGAAACTTAAGCGGCGGTTTTTTGGCCATTTCCCATCAACGAGAAGCCAACCATTTTCTCAACGATTAAAATTGCAAACGGCTACTTACTTTTATAAAAGCAAGATTTTCACGGTTAGAACTTGAAACGTTGTTAAAAGGTCTACCCACTTATGTTTCATTTTGTTAATAATAAAGACGTGAAAGTCGTGAAACGAAATGACTATTAGGTTTTTCGAGAATAACCAACAAAACGTCATTAAAAAAGACAAAATTCTCTTTCTCCAGCAAAATAGGTAGACATTTACAGTACGTCTGTCTGCGTGGCACGAGAGTGGTGGGTATTTTAATAACGAGCCCTCTTCTTTCGTTTACTTTTATTTCGCGTGTAATTTTTCCTAGTCATAATTTCTTGCTTCCACAGCCTTCTTAAATACTCTCGAAAGGTATTTTGAAAAGTCACATATTTAACGTCCATCAACAGGTGAATCCTCACGCTTAGCAGCCTATTCCGTACTCGACCATTCAACAACGTAGTTATGGTAGCTTGAAAAAACAAAAACCTGACGCGAATATTTGACCCTTACAAAAAGATGTCAATCAAACGCGTTTTTATCTTGCTATGTAGCTTAGGTAGATACGTGTACGCACATAAATCCGACGAAAAATGGGGATTTTCTCGTTTCCTGCCTTGTATTCGTAAGTACAACTACAAATACCTATATACCTACTTAGTTAGGTACATAAAATTCCTGTTCTTTCGAAGAATTACAAACATTAACGAGTTCTCAGAGGATTGATGATTGAGTTCCGTTGTTCAAATGGAGTTACAAAAATTAATTGCATCAAATTTTAATCACCTATTGGCCTAAGTGCTAAACGAGCATTTACAGAATATACTGCTATATTTATGCAAGATATGGTTGATCGTCCAAATGTTTTCATTGAAGAAGCTCCATAGGTAACGAGGAAGAGAACATTTAATACAACTATTTCGAAGGTGCGTATGTATAAGTTGAATACATAGTTACATACATAAAGAGGGCACATCAGGAAGCCGATTTGGAGTAATAATAGAAAATTTTCTGTTTAGTAAATATTATTCGATTGAGAACGCAGATGGCATTTGTTGGCGACTTTTGTGCAACTGTGATAACAATTGACGAATCAGTTCTGGAAATTGTGCCACAATAGCTACAATGTATAGATGTTTACTTATAGGCATATTGAATAATATACCTATATTGTACAGAGGAAGCATCAGTGTGTGTTTATCGAATAAAGAAAACGATAAAAGGAGAGAGACGGTGTTGGGAAAAAAGATATAATTATTTCGATAGCCACCGTCGATTGTGTCGTGCCTTCTACCTACCAGGAAGTTTTAAGGGGTTTTACTAGGAATAAAATAATAAATTACGATACCGAAGTATAGCATCGATTTTTTCCAACGTGTTTGTAGTATCCAACTATAAGTAGCAGGCACGTAAGGTAACAGCCCTCTTTACCTTTTAACCATACACCAGTTTAAATGACACCGGGTAGTATGGAGAATAACACATTCTACGGAATGATAGGTATACGAAAAGAAAGACGTTAAAATATTACTCGTAGTACGACACACGGACACACGAACAGGTTAGCTTTATGTACAGAAGAACGCCCGTCGTAGCTACTCAACCAGTTACGTCGAGTGTATCTAGGACCTATCTACTAAGTATTTTCGAAGTGTCGCTTTATGGTGATCGAGTGTTTCACATTTCAGACACCAGAAGCAAAAAATCTACGTGTGGTTGTTTCTTTCTTTTTTCTCATGTTTTTTTTTTTTTTTTTTTTTTTTAAATTTTTCCCCTAAAAAAAAAAAAAAAAAANNTTTTTTTTTTTTTTCTCATTTTTTTTTTTTTTTTTTTTTTTTTCAAATCTTTCACCTAGAAAAAAAAACATAAAATATGTGGTCACGTTCTTTGACTCGTTGGTGCGAGTTTTTCTGAATGATTGCGATAGCAAAAAAATGACAGTTCAGAGATAAAATCTTGATTTTGGTTTTAAAAGCTTCCTTATTCAATACTTACTCACTATTTGACAGTTGAAATTTATGGCGGTAATGTAACCAAAATTTACGATCGAAGTGATCGAATGGAATTATGGTATTTTAATGGATTTTGCATTTCTTTTAACTCATCAATTAGAAACGTAAATTCTTCGTTTTTTGAAGAAATTTTCAACGAAACTACAGAACACGTTAATCGACTAATTTAACAAATTACCAACAAGGTGGTATTGAACAATAGAAAACTGCCAAAAGGCACATCCAGGAAGTCTGCTACAAATACATTTCAAAACTTCAGCCACCTAGCTCGATTCGGAGAAGGAGATATGTTCAGGAGAAACTCAAAAAATATCAAAAACTATCTTCTCGGGGCTTTGAGGGGATGAAATCCCGATGAAAAGTTGAACCTCTGATAGGCACATGTAGTGAGAAATTTCAACCTTTCAGCTCAAAGTGTAAGGAAAATATGAGAGGATAAAATTGAAAAAATAACAAGCACAGACCAGAAACTACTTTTTTGAGGCTGTGAGACGATGAAATAAGATTGAAAGTCGAACCCTCCTCTCCCTCCTCCAAGGTACATCACTTCGGTGACTTGGAACACAAGTTCACTTCAGCTTTCCCTATTCTGTGCATTCCTGACACATTCGGGGAAGCTTCAGCATGTTGCCTTCTGAACTGAATCCGTTAATCTGGTAGAATCTGGCAGGTAAGCATCCTCTGCCTTTTGCTCGTTCCACTTTGCCCGTAACGAAAAGCGACTCCATTGCCTCAGCTTTAATAATATGATTAAATTACTTAAGGATGCAGCAAGTATCACTGTTGAGAGTCATTCCTGTATGTCAATTTCATCCAGAATTGAGACGTTGGTCCCAGTGAGGACCAGTCGCTGATTTTGAACATCTGAACGCCAGTTACTGGCCAGGTCGCATGACACAATGTCTCTTTGATTTATTGACATTCATTGTTTTCATGGGAAGGTACTTTGATGATTTCCCTTTACCTACCACAGGATTTTCTGTTGGAGTTTACTCCCGTAGCCGATTACTCTCATTTTGAGACGTTAGAGACTCGTCTACTCATTTCGAGGATTTATCCCTGTTTGGAGCTGGAATTATGAGCGAATGCGGGTGAACTGCTGTTGTGTCGAGGGATGGCACTTTATCAGATTATAGCGTACGCCTCACTAAATCCCTCTATCACCTTCACTGGTGTGGAGTTCTTCTGTAGTTTCTTTCGTCAGCATCGGGAGCCCTTCAAAGGTTAAATTTCCATCCCCACACAACGTGGGCGCAACGAGTGCCCCTGGCTTGCAGTCAATTCGTTTCATTGTCAATAGGATGTGACAGGATTGACCACTTGGGCGTGCACTCCAATGGGGCCCTAATTGATGGTAAGAGGCCGATTTATGGATGTGCAATACAACTTTTGACTTTATAATGTGTTATAATATTGGCCATTATGCGATGTTATTATACACTTTTTACCGATATTATATTTTCTTATGATATTTACTCTCAACTTAATTAACCATTAATTACCGTTGATTATTTACATAAATTGTTTGTTTACCACATCTTTATTTACTTTATCCTTGTTTTGTTATTTACTAATTCGCTCCTATATTTTTGTCAGCACCCACAAATGAACATCTTTTATCCAATTAAACTTATTTATTTTAAAACACCAAAGTCCAACATTGTCAAAATATTCAATAATATTTACTCAAGTTTTATATAAAATAAAATGTTTTCCAAATATAAGGACAGTTGCAGTTAAAAGGTTAATTTAGTGCAGTTCAGTACCATTAGAAAAATAGTCTATAGCAGTACAGTTTCAGTCAAGTGTTTAAAATCTAATTCAAAAATAAAAATTTTGTTGACAAACATTTTCCAGTTTTATTTCGTAACAAATGGTTGTTTAAGAAACAACAGGTTTTGCAATTTTTGCCCTTCAGCACCTCTTCCCCAAATTTGGACTTGATTACGGATTTTTTGATACTCTTCCTTCCTTCCGTCCTTTCTTCCTTTCTTCCCTTCTTCATTTCGCCCTTCCTTCCTTCCTTCCCTCCTTCCCTCCCTGTCTCGCATCCTTCCTTCCCTCCCTCCCTGCATCGCTTCCATATTCACCATAGGTACATAGTCTGTGATAGACTAGTTTTCCATTGTAATATGACATGGGAAATAAGTCTGAAAAATTATGTGAAGTATGGGTATAGCGTTAGAGACTGATGAGATTAGTAAATATGGTCATGTAAATAAATTGCCTTATTTAAAATTTGAAGGGGCAATGGTTCTAGAAATCAAAAATTCAAATGAATATTTTTTGTAATCATACGCTGACATGACCTGTGTGGAGTATGGATTAAAATTTTCTTCCTACTTGTCGTTACAAGTATTAAAAATAAAATATGACAATCTTGATTAGGAAGACCTGAATATAATCTTCAGGTAGGGTTTGAGAAACTTCATGCATACTGCCTCTGCAATTTTAAAGTTGGACAATTTATGTGAACAACACCTTTTGTTCACTCTGATAATTTACGCAAGAACCCACGATGTTTAAAAATATTTTTTCAACTTTTTGATTTTTAGAATCATTATACCTTGTTATTTTGATTCTAGCACTTTATTCGTAGGATCATATTTACTCGATATTTTTATTTTTAAATACGAAACGAAAATCTTTACGATATCGTAGTATATTTAAATTGTACGGTGGCCTGTGGTACTGTCCATTGGTGATGGACACTTCTGACTGCATGTTGTTTCTAGTTGCATATGAATTCAAGCTCTAAGTCTTCTAAATTTTTATGCACCAAAAACTGTAAAATAAGGATAAACGGAATAAGTAATCGTAATGGTTTCAAAAGTTATACACTTTTAATGCGAAGCACAATAAAACTGAATATCTCGCGAAGTATCTCTTCAACTGCTATATTGCGGAAGTTTGTTTGTACAACAAAAGTCAAGAAGATTTGAAACCAACTTCGCAGCATCATACATACGTATCTATAAGAGAAATAATTGTATAAATCGAATAGTACGAACCAATGCGATGCAATGGCGCAGAAGTCAGGCACGAAGTTCGTGAATAATATGCAGAAGAAAACAACGACAAATGTATAAATCGTAAATAACGCGATACGAAACAAGTCGCCATTGCCAGTGCAATGCAGAAGCTGATCTTGAAATTTCACCATGGCACATTCTAATCTACTCGTACGAATCAGCAACCATAAAATTGCTTCTACATGTATACTATGGCGTGCCATTGTTCGTGTTATTTTTTTTTTCAACTTTATGGAATGAACGTATGTGCACTTTTATGTACAAGTTGATGCTGATGTTTGTACGTAAAATAAAAAAAAATATGAATACGTATAGTTTATTTTCGTCAGCGAATTTTATGACGGATGCGTTTAAACGGCAAAGAAATTTTTATTACGTTTTCTCCTTAGTTACGTACGTGTACCGTACAGCGAACATACGTGTGGCAGCGAGTCTTTGGTGGTATCTTTTAATACGTCTTGCAAGCACAAAATCGACTTATAAAAGACGTACGTCTACGTATTTGTATGATTACTGCTAAAGCAAGCCGAGCTATTTTTATGCACAATATCAACAACGTACACATTTACACACATACATGTACACCGTGTACAGCAGTAAATCACTAAATAGGTACCTGATATCTATGTATATATCGTATACGTAGACGTGTGTATGCTGTTTTACTCGTCGGAGACTGCAAACAACAAGATGAAGGATGAAGAAAATGCTGCAACTTGGGACTAATATATCATTGCATTAATGATCTCTCGCGTATATAGGTGTGTTGGTGTTTGTAATGACGGGTGGTATTATTGCTGTTCGTCTACCTATAAGCAAGTACATAGACATACCTATATGAATCTCTTACGCTGCAAGTACCTCTACCCACCGATTCTCGCCATGGGTACTTTAATACAATACTTATTTATGCGCTGCTCAATATCTACGCTTATGCCTTTGAAATGCATAAAACATATACTGACGTACAGTTTTGATATATGGCAAATGTTATTGACATTTTAATATCTCCGTTTTTAAATTACGAACGATTCGAGTAGGTACCTAGGTAGTACATTAATCTACACTATATGAGATACCTGTAGTAAATATATACTATGTTGACATACTGTGTGTTCAATACGTTCGCTTTTTCCAACTGACAGAAAGTTTTGCACAATATTCGAAACATCTTTGAACGATAAACACGCTATTATATTACCTACGTCTGCTCGCAGTATATTCAGTTCTGTTTGTTGTTTGCAAAATACCAGTGCAAATATTCGCTGCAAATGAACGTCGTCATTTTGACGTGTAATTTTATCACTTTCTTCCTTTTTGTTTGACATTTTTTTTTTTTTTGTTCGTATTTAAACATACATAAATGTATTTGCGAAATATATTCGAAGAATACATTTTCATCTACAGTGATGGCAAAGAAAAATTCTGAAAAACTCTAGTCAACGAGAACATAATTCTAGCCCATAAAAGATTTGAGCCAAAAGTTCTTACTTCGACTGTCAAATAAATAGATACCTACCTATGCTTTTTCTCTCCATTCTTTGCATATTACAAAAAAAATCTGTTTTAAATTATTAAACAAAAACTAGAAGAATTGAAGAATTGTAAAAATTAGAGGAACGTTATTGCTAACAGTGTTAGGGGCAAGGGCAAAGATAACAGTTTTTTTAGTTTATTGAACCGATGGAAGAGTTGTGGGTAGAAGTATAATAGTTCTTACAACGTAAGGATGTATATTATTCATTTGGATTTGCTTACTGTTTGATAGACTGTCTCTGCAGAACCACAATGTGCAAATAGAAACCACACTGAAAGTGTACGATACCCTTGCCGTACCAATGATAACATTCGGATGTAAGGTATGGGTACTGAAGAAGTCTGATAAGAAAATAATTACAACAGCGGAAATGAAATTTATGAGAAAAATGGCAGGAATGACTCCAAGATACCGGGTTATATCTTAAGATCAAAGACTACCATGGAGTAAAGCTTACAGTGAAAAAAAAAAATAGAAATCCAGCAGGAAAGAGAGAAGAAATCATGTCGGAAGAATGCAGGGAACAAGATCAGCAAAATCCTTCAATAAAGCTATACACCTATTGGAAGAAGTAGCGGAGGAAAACCAAAGAGAAAACTCATCGATATCTTAGGTTCCTCTTCGGCAAGTTCCACTCAGGTATGGAAACAACGAAGACATAGCAAGGATACCCACATAAGTGACAATAGGGCATAATGGGGGAAGAGGGAGGAGGAAGCAGGCCCGGCGAGAGGGGGGGCAAAAGGGGCAAGATGCCCAGGGCCCCAGCTGTTTTCAAGAGCCCCGCGAACTCGCAAAAAAATGAAATAAAAAATAAAATAAATAAAAAAATAAGCATTGTTTATTTTTGGGATCTCTCACTTTTCGACTAGTTAATTTGGCTCTGCAGCTGTTTTCAAGGACCCCGCGAACTCGCAAAAAAAATGAAATAAAAAATAAAATAAATAAAAAAATAAG
>FIZR01003438.1:0-34580 GCA_900060175.1 Ferrisia virgata
GTCACTGATGAGTCAAATACTTGTCATTAATATGTCACAGTAACATCATAGCCATGTCATAATGAAGTCATTTTGGAGTCATCCTGGTGCTGCAATTGCACAATTTCAATATCACTGTCATGAGTTTGGTAAATATTTAGTGATCTCAGATTGGCTGGAACATACCAGAAGTATGCCATTTTTGCTGTCAAAAGTCTCACACCAAAACTTTGTCATGTGACACTACTTATTCTGACACCATTTGAACGACGGATTCATTCAGTTTAAAAGTTTCGTAAATGTGGGGATATAAGGCGTTTGAATTTTAAGTCTGTTTTGAAAGTTCGAAGGGATTAGTGAAAAAAAGCCGTCAAATGAACGTGGTAAAAATTTAGGATCTCCAACTTGAACCATCCCTCTCTCTCTGCATTGAATTAAAATTTTAAAACTTACATAAAAATCAAAAATAAAGTAAAAAATTTCTTTTTTCGACTTTTTTTTTATATTAACATATCATAGTGGACCATGTGAGAGCAAAGAAACAAGATTTTGTTGCTTCTTAAGGGCTACAATATCATTTTTAAAAATGAAAACATCATACTAACATCGGGAGATGTCCAATAGCACATTTTACAAATGACTGTCAACAGTGGACCATCAAAATCCAGACAATAAGAACCTGATTGTTCTGATTTTGATGGTCTGGATGTTGATGGCCTCGACATTAACGGTCAACTGTTCTGGACTGTTGACAGGGACTATGTTCGACAAAAAAGTTGAATGTTATGAAAAAAATGCTAAGCAATTTTCAAAATTCTCAATGTTAAAAAGAAATCACAAATTTTTTCAAAGTTGTGTCACTTCAGATGAAACTTGGACTTTTACTGGAACTGGAGAAATGATAACATGAGGCATTTTAAAAATTTGTTTTCAAATCGACGTTCAAAATTTTGGTAGTCTGGATATTGATGGTAAACTGCCGAATGTTAACTGTCCACTGTTGACCATCCGGATCTTGATGGTCAACTCTTGACAGTTCCAAAAATCAATTTCCTAGGTCAATTAGGAGGGAAGATATGCGCTTTTTTCCCTTTTATATTTTTAAAACAGGCTGCCTCCGCCCCTTATCATCCCTCCAAATTAGCTAGGAGGTTGAAATTTGGTACGTAGACTGAGTAGGGGCTTTGGTCGTCATTTGCTACAAATGTGCGTTTTGAGTATTTCAACTGTTCAGATCGATTGTGCTCCTGACAGTCAAAAAATGTGGGTTTTTGGGTAAGTTTTCTTATTTTTAGAGTTTGTCTCTGGCATAACATGCCTCCAAATTTAGTTAGGAAGCTGAAATTTGGCATGTACATATAGTACCGGTTTAAAGGGAGTTTTTGAACCACGGTCACAGACCTTATAACCAACTACCGGGGGGGGGGGGATTGAAAAGTTGCAGATCGTGAAAATTGACAAATCATGTTTTTCAAAAAACTCAATAAAAGGGCTTTTTATTTCAGAAATGAGTCCAAAAAATTTTTTAAACCTAGAAAAGTGAGTTCCAATCGAAATTTGTCAAAATTTTTGCTTTACTGGGTAGCCAACCTCCTAATTCTGAGATCGTTAAAATTATTGCAATAATTAGCAAGAAATTTTCGATTTTTACATGTAAAAATTAATTTTTCAGTTGGCTGCCCTGCAACGTGAAATTTTGGAGCAACTTTGATTTGAATTCACTTTTCCTAGCTGAAAATTTTTTTTGGGTCCATTTTTGAGGTAAAAAGCCCTTCTACCGTGTTTTTTTGGAAAATAAAATTTTTCAACCCCCTCGATAGCTAGTTATAAGTGGTATCGGATGGAAATTCCATTGGTATAGGGAGACGGGAGACGCAGATTCTCAAATCGCACTTTTTTAGCTCTTTGGCCGAGATCCTACACCCTTTTTGGGGGATGAAAATGACGAAAAAAAAATAGCGTTTTTTTCGAAAAAGACTCCACTTTGAGGATCTATAGCTCCACCTTTTTCTGAGATAAGGTACCAAAATTTTGCATGATGGGTTTTCAACTCAAAGCTTTTTTTTTCAATCCATCCCAATATATATATTCAATAGATGACTTTAATGAGGACATTGCAGGTTATAATCATTCACTACTAAGTCGATTTCCACCTCAAAGCCTTTTATTGAGGAAAAAGTTTCACTGAATTTTTGCACCCGCTACCATTTTCATTCCCTTAAGATTCTGCCCTTGATTGTTTAATGCTATCACCAGCGAGAAAACTCTCGTAATCTCACAACATTTTAAGAAAATTAGGCTGAAAAAGTACTGCAATGTGATGCATTTTTCTTTTTCAGAATAATTTCATTGAACTGAACAAAGCATTTGGTTAATGGTCAACCTATGGTATTTTTAAAAAGTTTTCCCTTTTTCATCTGTTTCGATAAAGTTTTAGGCAACAATTTTTCATCAATAAAAAAAAACAATAAATGTCAGTTTTTTAAGCATACCAACCGTTTTTCCCTGGGAAAATCGAAAAAAAGCTGAAATTTTTACCAAACATTTTTTTAGCCCATTTTACAAATTTTAAAATCTTTCGAACTTTCCTTTTTAAAATTTTCAACAAAAGAAAAATTCAGTCTACCGTGGAAATTCTACAGCATAAGTTGAGCTGCATTGAGCCATAATTATTTTGAAAATCAACTGCGGTAAAGTTTGTTCGATCGAATGTATTTAAATTATAAAAGGCTGAAATGTTTCTGCTTGGAAACGAAATAGAAATTGAAGATACGTCGTTGCAAGGGGAGATTTATATTTCCTCGACTCTTCGTACTAGTTTTTGAAGTTAAAATTCGTAAAATTTCGAATTTAAAGATGAAAGGGAGATGTAGGTTAGGATGATGACTCTATCTTGTTTTTACGAATGGTATAATCCACTTTTTTTTGGCCAAAATTGGAACCTGATCCAGAATTCAACATTGTCTAATCAGCTGTACTGTTTACACATAAAAAACCATTTCCCACGAAATTAACAGCTTAGCAAAATACGTAAAAAAACTGCAACAACGATGCATTTGCACAAGGTAAACAAGACGTGCTCGTATCTTCCTAAAGATCATGAACAGTGTCAAAATTTCGCTTATATTCCTATGGGCTACAAAAGATGCGGCTTCTGACTGTTTGCTGTGCTGCCGGCGTGATTTTACACACATTAACCAAATAACTAACAGGCCGCGGCTGCTGTTATATAGGTAAGGTAGTATACGATATAGTCGCGGCCTTTAAAAAATGAGGACATTCAGCCGCATGCACCGAAAGGTATTTGTATATACCGGTTATGTACGCATGAAAAACGTAGCGTAGGTTTTTTTTTTTTTTTTACAACAACAACAACAACAATAATAACGAGACCGGTTCGGTTCATAAGACTTGAAGAATATGTACCTTTACGTATGCGTATGTATAGGTAGATAGAGGTACATATAACTACAGTAGGTACACAACACATACAAGTACACAGCCGCATGTTGGTTGGTCTTGGTCTTGGTTGTAGTTGGATGGCAGTGGTACGTACCGAACTCTCTCATCGATCATTGATATATTCGGTTACGCGTACGTATTACGAGATCAAATAAAACAATACGAATTTGACGCGTGATTAGTGAAAGCAATACTAATTCTTTTTAGAAGATAGGAGTAAAAAAAAAAAAAAGATTACTTCGAAATGATCGAACGTATGTACTGTAGCATAAGCCAGCTTTGCGAAAAGAGAAGCGAACGAACAAAATAGAAGAAAAAAAAAACATTTTGTTGTGAAATTTGTTTTCTAGTACATGATGTATTACGTGCTCTCGAGTATTTGCTAATTTGAGCGCCGCGTCGATTCGCCCTCCTACCTGTACTCACAGTTAGCAGTACCTTACTTACTATATCTTTACCTATGTACATATCAGAGAGTTCATTTTTCAGCCGAGCCGCATGGTATGACATTGGCAGGCCCTGGAGGGCGAGGGGAGGCTATATATGTGAATGTACGTACGCGGATATTTATTACTCTCGTATTTTTTTAAATCTTCAATTCAAAAAAAAAAAAACGTTGATGAAATACGACGATGGTCGTAGAAACGAATTAAAATTTAGTATCGAAAAGGCAGATTGGTAGGTATATCCAGCTGCAGATAAATCATTATACGAGTTTGCTAATTATTTCCTAAAAACTAGGTGAACCAGCGACTACGAGAGATTCGATGTATGGGAAAAGGTTTCACAATGTTTCCGATACGTAGACGTACTAACTTATACGATAAGAAAGTGTTTCGTCTTATTTTAACATATTTCACGTATTCGAATTCGAAGAAAAATAAATGTACCATACTTGATCGTGTAATTTTTAGAAATGCGTTATTCATGAAGATGAGTAACAAGCAGTTCTATCGAGTTTAATGTTCGTAGCATTCGATCATTCACTATTTCATCTTCATATCTTCATAATGCGATGGCATCAATGATCTAGAAAAGAATTCACCTTCAAGGTAAATCTAATAAGTAGTCATTCAAATTATGAGCCCATTTGTTGCGTTAAGCGAACTCGAATATAAACGAATCCCATTCCCAAATTGTTCCCGCAGAGCAGTGAGATGGAAAATTATTTTTAACCGAGCTCCTTTGAATGCTCGCAAATTGAGGTTTAGCCTTTTATAGCGATTAGGATTTTAACCACCCTCCCAAAAAGCACATCTAAAGCACTTGGCGAATCTACAGTCTGAAGAGCTCCTCCTTACATTAGCTGCACTCTTGAGGGGGGGGGGGCAGAGATTTTTACCAACTGTTACTTATACAATAATGACCACATGATCCAAAATTCAGCTCACTGTGAATTTTGTACAGGACATACTTTTTTTTAGAGTTAATTTGACTGTATTAAAAAACTTTTTGGCTTGATTTTCTTCATCATATTGTTAATGAAAACCAAGCTATTACGATCAATCGAACTAAGAAATCATTTGCTCAGCTCGATTGGCGGCCATTTGATATTCTGTGGCGGAGATGACTTCGGGACAAAATTCAGTTGGGCACAAATCTGAGGGAAGGGGTGCTGAAAAGTTAAAATTGCAAAAATTTTTCCTTCTTGAACCAACCGATAGAAAATTCAAAGTTGCATTATATATCCAAAAATCAAGCTCTCAGGTCAATTAGGAGGGGAGATATTGGAGGTTTTCTGTTCGTGACCTGGAAAAGAAGGCTGTTTCCCTCTCCCTCAAATCAAGCTAGGAGGTTGAAATTTAGCATGTAGATTCAGTAGAAGTCCTAATTGTGCCTTTTGGAAGTTTAAACTTTTCAGCCTCATTAGTCACCACAATATTTGGTGTGCCTACGCTGCTCTATAATCAGTAGGGTGTCCTCTGTTATCCATGGCTGCTTTTTTTCTGATACGCACTCTCTTTCCTTAATAATGGACTCACATGCAAGAGTAATCTCAGTTTTGATATCTTCCCACATGGTGTTTGGGTCATTTGTCTTCGAACACATGATATTTGTCCTAGCAGCCACCTTCTATTGATTCCATTTTCACTAAGAGCCTGCCACAATTTAGCTTCAATACCTCCCTTACTTCATCAAGTAGAATGTTTGGCTCATCTTCATGTGTCACTTCAACAGTAGGAACCAGTTGGTTTATCTCTGATCTTCCTCTGTCTTGGTGCAACTGCTCGCAGTATGTTTTCCAGCTGTTCAAGATTCTTTTAGAATTCTACACAATTCTGCCGTCATCTTTCTTGATCTTCTGAGTTCTGGGTTTAATATTTCTAGCAATGTGATGTATTTTCTTTCATACCTCATTGGTCTCATTGCGGTGTGCATATTCCTGTATTTCAATGAGGGATTGGTTAAGGTAGGCTTCTTTGTCTCTGCAACAATACTGCTGGATAAATCTGTTCAGTAGCCTTCATTCTCGTTGTTGGCAAAACATTTGACTATAATCAGCAGGGTGTACTCTGTTTATCCATGGCTGCTTCTTTTCTGATACGCGTTGTCTTCCCTTAATAATTGACTCACATGCACGAATAATCTCAGTTTTGATGTCTTCCCACATAGTGTCTGGGTCATTAGTATCCAAACACGTGATATTTGTCCTAGCAGCTACCTTCTTTAATTCAGCATCGGTAAGAAAATTTTGTGCTTTCTTCTTTGGCCTTTTCACGCGAATTTGCAGCCATACTCCTGCAACCAGAAGTTGATGATCTGATGCCACATCAGCTCCTGGATATGCTTTGGCTCTAATGATCTACGGGTTCCATCTGTTCTGGACTAGAATGTAGTCAATTTTATTAGGAGTGTGACCAGCACACGATTTCCACGAGTGTAGTCTGCGATTAGGCATGTTGTTAAAACAAGGCATTCACCAGTAAAAGTTGCTGCTCCATTCAAAACTGGAGAAGCCTATATCCACGTTCATTCCTTGCTCCTAGACCATGACTAACTACTCCATAGTAAGCATCATTGCTATCAGTCTTTCCAACTTTGGCAATGAAGTTTTCCAGCATCACTTTCATGTCGCTTCTTGGAAATTAAGCCAGTGTTTCCTCACAGACACTCACACTGCAGAACTCTTCAATTTCTTCATATGATGCTGCACTGGTTGGGGCATATGCTTGGATGACACTTATGATGGATGGAGTTGCATTAATCCTGACGACTACTATTCAATCGTTGATGGCCCTTGCACCTAACACCAGGTGTTTGTATCTACCATCTACTATGATTGCCACTCCTGTGTGGCCTCCTTTAACAGATCAAAATATCATGTTTCTCTCGTTTCATGTAAATTCACCAACAGTGTTCCAGTGGGTTTCACTGATTCCTAATGTCAGTAACCCTACTCTACTCATTTCATTTTCGACTATAGCCAACTTACCTGTAGTGTTCAGGCCTTGTATATTCCACTTGCCTATTTTGCTGATCTTCTTCGCAAAATTGAGCCAATTAGCGCGAACGGATATTCTTAGTATCCCTGTCCCATTTAAGGGGCGCCGGAACTCGGGGCCGTTAAAATTTATCACACTCATTGGGTGTTTCTTGCGGAAATGACCATTGTGGGTTCGCAAATCTGTCAGTAGTAGCCAGTTTACCCTCTCAGCCCGGGGAAGTCTGGACTGTTTGTTTGTGTTGATATGTGAAGAATGAATTATAAAAATATTAACAGTTCGCTACTATAGACCAGGAGGGGGGTAGGAGGAAAGGGTTCCCCTTGTTCTATTTAAGACGCTCCTTACGGTAGGTAGAGAGTACTATGGGAAAATTCTATAACCCGTTCCCACAAGGGTAATATAATTATATGAAATCCTTGTTTTTCAAATTTTGTCCTTACTGGGCTTGCACATTTATAAATGTCAACCCTCTCTTTTAGTAACAAGTATTGAGCTTACGATAACCCCCCCCCCTCCACATGAGAAACAATTCCAGCAACCCCAAATAAAACATTTATGCCATTTTTTGCTTTAGCATGTTCTAGGCCAAGTCGTCAGCTTCTACAGCCAAATCCCTCTCTCCTTATGGACCCGATATATATAACTAAGAAAATAAAACGATCAGAGCTAATCATTCGATGAAAATTTATGTAAAGTTTAGTGGTAATTTTGCTTTTAAAAAATCAATTCTTTTCGCTTCATTCGCAAGTTGAAAATTTTTGAGATTTTGTTGAAATCGAAATGATCAGTTCTTGCTCCTACCGAAGTATGCGGTAGGTAGGTACCTTTATACTGGAGTTGAATTTTTCTACCTTTTGTATACAATTGGTAAATTAACCTTGACCGTGTGATTTTGCTAAATGACCTTGAAATTTATGAGAAAAATTTTTCTTTCATTTCTTGGGAATATACCACGCATTGTATACACATTACGTGTACGGTTCCTAATAATAAAGTTTACAAACATGAACGTAGACCGATTCGACACCCATTCAACACTCGATTACGCGGTTAAATAACGAACAAATAGCTCATATAGGACTATTCTCACGTCAAATTATGAGAAGACAATGAATGAGCTTCCTCGATTCATTTATGCATTTTACAAAGCTCGTAAATACACGCACAGACAAGAGCATAAGGCAGGTATACTGTAAGTAGGTGTGTAACAAAAAATATCACAGACGTTGCTCTGGGATATTACCATAACAACGGTGTAGGTAATAGATCATTTGTAATTTTTCATCAAGTTGACTCTTATAATGACTTTATTATTACAAAGCCTGTACACCGAAGACGAATAAGCGAATAAACAAACCAATGTATATTCTGTTCTGTTGTAATTTTTTTTACAGCTATATTTTTTCGCTTTGAACATATAAATGGATAGTTTTTTTTTTTTTTTTGAGCATATTGTACATAATACTTGTGCCATCAATAACACCATACTTATGGCAGTGAGGTAAACTATGTTAATCATAGTACCCAGCTAGGAGCTGCCTGGTACGTTTTGTCAATTACAAAATACTACACATGTACGTAGAGATGTAATTTTGTAATTTATTTCCACAGCATGGTGTTCATTTTTCTTTGCTGTTATAATACTCGTAGTAGGTAGTTGTAATTTAATTCGTAACGTTACATCTTTTAGTAGGTCTAGGTATAGCTAATCTGCGTACTGTTACTGGTAATACAAAAGTTTACCTCATTGCGGAGCGAATCTCGAACCAGTTATTATCTCGAAATTTAATTTTGCATGATTTTTTAATATGTTGCAGGACGACGCAAAAACCAAAAGATTTACCAAATAAATACTTCTCCGGAAGCTTCTACACAAAAGATAAGACTGAAGATTTCAAAGTATTCCACAATATTCCGTCTAGTTCGCACCTGTTAGCCAATTACGATCCGTTTTATAGTCCGTTACTGTCGAGGATAGACAGCGTATTTAAACAGCTCGGATATACGACCGAATTGTGCAGAGAACGATTAGTCTGCAATATGTATAAAAATCCAGCCAAATACGCGCCATTCAGTAATCTGGTATCGGCTCAACTCAGCAGGTAAAATTCCATTCCATTGGGTATTTCACTTTGGTAACGTATTTGACTGGAAAATTAATCCGCAACGCGGAGCTTAGGCATATGTGAAGTTGAAGACGTCGCGACGCGTCTGCAATTTACTCCCGCTGTCTGGCTTTTGGTCGAACACCCTGCACACCCTGCACACCCTGCAGTCACCCACTCGTCTTCTTGATTCTGACAATATGTACATGGCCGGCTGACCACGCCGGCCGCACCACGATCATCATCTGTATAGTGGGAAAAATTAATAAGTTATACGGGATGATGGAGCGGAGCGGCGAATCGCCTTGTTCGTCGTGGCTCGTACATACAATTCTCATTTTTTAACGTTATTTAGCCTTGATAGTTTCGGTCATGTACATATTGACCTCTTTATCGTAAGGTAGGTACGGTAGTGATAGTGAAAGGACGACGATGGTCGATGGGGAAATGTATGCAACGTAGCTAGCTAGGTAGGTAGGTAGGTAGGTAGGTATAAAGCGGTTAACGGAGCTGTATGCTTGGATTGACTTACACGGGTAGTTTCATTAACACCTGGCCTCCTAAAATGCGACGTGAAAGCAGTTGACCTATTCATCAACGGAACGAGATGAAAATATTTTCATTCTGAAATTTTATCGTGTAGGTGCTCTCTAACGTGAGATAAGACGCACGCGGTCTGCGCTGCTCGTCATATCGCAGATCCAGCATTTCCTTGTGGTTACTTTCGGTAATCGTACACTTGTTAGGAACTCGACGCGACGTTGTTGTCGTCGTATCGTAGACGTGGTTAATTACACACGTAGATATACAAGCTGCGTGCAGATGCGGAAACACGAAGAAATTTTCAATTTTATTTGAAGAAAATTATTCGTACACCTTTGCGATGAACATTTCTTCGAAGCTTTTCGATGCTCCGATAACGCTAAGTACAACTCATACGAAATGGATTAAGTAACTAGCCCCCCTCCCCCTCCTCAAGTCTCAAGATGGATCGCGATTTTGACCAAACTCACCGAGGTGGTTGACTTCGAGTTGAAAACCCACCATACAAGATTTCATGCTCAAAGCTAGCTCTAATGGAAGTGGAGCTATAGATCTTAAATGTAGGTACATTTTCGAAAAAAAAAAAAAAAAACGTAATTTATCGTCATTTACACCCCCTAAAAATGTTGTAGGACCCCGGTCACAGGGCTAAAAATATGCAAATTTCCACCCCCTCCCCCAGCGATACATATACATTCCTACCAGCGGAATCCGAGATCTTGAGATCTGACCCCTTCCTCAACTTAGAGAGCAATGTTAATCAAAAACCGTCTCAGTTATTTTGCAGGATTTTTCTCCTCTATCTATGCAAATCGAATTACTTGTTCTATCTCCCATACAGAGGGCGTTATTCGCATTTTTTTAAAAATAGGCATAGATGCGGAATTCAAGATTCAAAAATTTTTGATCTCACATCGCCCCTCCATACGTAAGTTGGTAAACTTTCTGAATGACCATCTTGCTTCGTAATATAGTAATCTTTTTTCGTTTCCTATTATACTCCATGTTTTTGGGCCTATTTTTCTCAATTATTTAATAATTTTCAAGTTTTATGAATATGTACTTGGAAAAAAATGTGAAATTGCATTTCACCTCTTCAGATCTCTAAAAATTAGTTCTGTGGGGGGCAGGAAGTTCCTTCTTCCAAATTTACCTCGAGAATATTTCCACTTCTTTAGCTATGAGTTTGAAATTTAGCAAGCAGATTTAGTATGGGTCTTGGGTGTACCTTTAGGTTTCAACTATTTTCTCTGATTCGTACCCCCCCCCCCCCCCCATTAAGTATGCAAAACCATCACACCGCATTACTCTCTTCATTCCAGGAATGGAGCAATTCGTAGAACGAACTTTCCAATGTTTTAAGAAAATCAGGCTTAATGAGCAACGTACCACAATGCTTTTTTCGTCATTTAAATTGTTCCACGTCCTTTTTTTTGACTCTTCAATCCTTTGAAAATAAAAATTAATCAAGTATTAGATCTCTAACTGTTGAAAGTCTTTTCATTTCTCAATTTAATATTTTTAAAATTCAAAAAACATGAATTGAAACACTTCAAGTTGACATTATTGAATTTTTTTGAGCCCATCAAGTCGAAATGAAAATCATCCATTACATTTTCAATCATTCGTGAAAATTTGGAAGTGGGAAGTGCTGTCAACTAGGAAAATAATTTTAGGACACTAAATTGTGAAATTTTGCCATGAAAAAGAGTGTAATTTTCAATTTTTATTAAATAATAAGATTGGCAGCACTGCTATGGAAATCTATACAACTGTTTCAACCTAAATCCACTACTCTGAGCTGAAAAAAAAGTTTTGGGCGCATATTTGAGATGATAGGCCCTTCAATCGCGTTTTTTTGAAAAATAAAAAACCTCGATTTTTGCGATCGGTAACTTTTCACCCCCCCCCCCCCCCCCCCCCACACGGTAGAAAGTCCAAACTGGTCTCCGATCGAACCGAAAATGCGCGAGGTAGACGCTGAATCTCAAATCGTATTTTTTTGACCTGTGACCAGGGTCCTACAATATTTTTAATGGTTGTGAATGTCGAAAAACTGCGTTCTTCTCGAAAATAACCCCTACTTTGAGGATCCATAGCTCCACCTCCCTTTGAGCTATGGGCACAAAATTTTTAATGGCGCGTTTTCAACTGAAAGTCAACCACTTCTGTGAGTTTGGTTAAAATCCGAGGTGATGTACGTTGTGAGCTACTACCAATTTTCGGACGAGCGTACGTGGAGGAGGGGGAGGGGTAAGAATCGCAGATGTTATATCAAAATTATCTGATGTAAATATTGATTTTAACCAAACTCATCTGTAAGATGTTCAACTCTTGAGTGAAAAGAGGTGCAGCTAAGGTCTTCTAAATGTGTTCATTTTCAAAAGAAATGATATCAGGAGCGCAGCCAAAAATGGCTCAAACGAGGGGTTTCCCACTTTCAAATTTTCACGAATGATTTAAAACGTGATGGGTAATAATTTACATAACAATGAAAATCGAGCATTACTTTTTGACTTGGAAGCTTCGAAAAGTCGAAAATTTTGATACAATAAAAATCCAATAATGTCGACTTGAAACGTTTCAATTCACGTTTTTTGAATTTTGAAAATATTAAATTGAGAAATGAAAAGATTTTCAATCGTAAGAGATCTAAAAATTGATTAATTTTTAATTTTAAAGGATTGAATTGTCAAAAAAATGGGCACAGAAGAATTTAAATGACGAAAAAAGCATCGTAGTACGTTGCTTATTGAGCTGGAATGAAGGAGAGTAATGCGGTGTGATGGTTTTGCATACTTAGTGGGGGGGGGGGTAGGGGTACGTATCAGAGAAAATAGTTGAAACCTAAAGGTACACCCAAGACCCAAACTAAATCTACTTGCTAAATTTCAAACTCATAGCTAAAGGAGTGGAAATATTTTCAAGGTAAATTTGAAAGAAGGAACCGCCCCCCAACAATAATATTTAAAGATCTGAAGAGGTGAAATATATATCTATAGATATAGGAGGGATGGAAATTTGTACGCTTCAAAAAAACATTTTGGATCCTTAGTAAACCTATACACCAAATTTCAACTCCCCAGCCCAAATCCAGCTCAATTTAAAAAAAAACATCCGGATGTTTTTTTCCTAATCAGTAGTAATGATAGAGAGGCTTCAATGGAGCTAAAAAGTAGAGACAACCAAAAGGTCCATCTAACAAACGTACTAAATCCGCTTATCAAATTTCAACTTCCTAGCTCAATTTTGAGGGGAGTTATGCGAGGAACAAACTCAAAAAATTAGACAAATCGGTCAAAAAACTACATTTTTGGGGCTATGAGGGAGTGCAATGGGGTTGAAAGTTGAGACTCCCTAAAGGCACATTTAGGGCCCCTACAAAATCTACATACCAAATTTCAACTTTCTAGCTCAATTTGGTGGGGAGATAGGGGAGGAACAGCCCTTTCTAAAGGCCAAAAAAGAAAAAAAGCCCTCGTATCTCTCTTTCTAATTGGCTTAGGAGGTTGATTTTTGGATATGTTATAAAACTTTGAATTCTCTATCGATAAGCTCAAAAATAACAATTTTTGCCTCTCAGTATCAGTCTCCCAAAATTTGAACATGATTGAATTTGGGTCCAAGGTCATCGCCATTTACAGGTGTACAACAAATCCGACGCGAAACTGAGCCTATTGGCCAAAGTCGAGCAATTGTGGTCGGTATCGAGGCAAGTAAATCATTTAGTTTGGTGGGGAGGGGGAGGATCAACATCCAGTATTCCCAAAAATAATCATCGTCGGCTTATAGGAGTCGAAACGAATATTGGTAATAGCGCCCCCTCGTCTCGTCATCCACCTGAGGCCCATAAACCTTATTAGTTCGGTTTTCTTTGGCAATATGGCATGGAAACGATGTCGCGTTGAAAAAGTTGCCTATATTTGAAATTCAAGGCATAAAAACTCATAATGATGGATGATTATGGATGATTTTCGTAGTTCATGTTAAGATCTTGACATTGGTGTCTAATTAAAAAAATTAAAAAATAAAAGAAATGAAAAAATCGAAAAAATTGAAAATAAAAATAATAAAAAAATCAAAAATTAAAAAACAAAAAAGCCAAAAAATTAGAAAAATTAAAAAACAAAAGTCAAGTGGAATAAATGTGCAAAGAATTTGGTGAGTAGTTGGTGTACGTTCTTTATGAAATGTCAAGTGTTAAAAAATTTATGATGATAGTTTTTAATTTCAGATAAAAGAGCAATGAATAATTTTTGCACTTCATGTTAAAATTTACAATTTGAATAAATATGAAAATAAATTGGTGCATTTGACAAAATATGTCTTAGCCCGGAGAAGGGGGGTCATTTTCTGAAAACGTGGCGAAAACTCGCAGTGTAAAATGATTATGAATGATTTTTGTACTTCATGTTAAAATTTTGACACGAGTATGCTCCATATTCATGGCGTAGAACTTTTCCCAAAGTGTATAAATTTTTTCTCAGAAGTAACTAATCTGATTTTTTCGTTACCACGAATCACTCCGACTCTCTCCTCCCCTTCCCATACTAAAAATGTATTAACAACTCTGGAAACGAATTGTTGGACTAAAAATGCTTTGTCGGCTGTATCCGACTCAATTGAGAATGATGATTTTTTCAATAAATATAAGAATATGGCTCGCAGAGCACATCTACAACTAAACCATGCTTTCTTCTTTTAAATACTCCTCGGCACAATGAGTGACAACATATACCTACGTGTATGGATAATTACCTATTTTCATTGGTCTTTAGTTTCGAGCTATTTGTTTTTAACATTGGTATTTTGTCAATTCACCAAACCAGAAGCAACCTCGATTCATTCAGCTGCGTTAAATTCGGATGTAAAAATTAATACGAGCTAAAAATTGGCTCATTGGGCTAAATAGAACTAGACCGTTTTTAATCGTATTACCATCTATAATTACCTACGGATATATGATTAGGAGAAATAAAAATCGTATCGTATGATATCACATTATTCACACAATATGACTAAGGAAATCATTGGTTACGCTTCAATCATCGTGCAAAGTCGTGTACGAAAGTTAATAGGATTGAAAGATAAATTATACACGAGCCAAGAGTATAGCTTACGTTTACCATAAGGTCCACCTCCGGTTCAATACTCTGCCTTTATATTTACTAACATACTTATATTAGTTTACTTTCTTTTATTTATTTTTATTTTTCCAAATACTCGCTTATTGTAACATTTGGTACCGTTTACAGGGAATTGAACGAGTTGCGCAAGCCATCGTCCGATAATCCGGAAATTTTAAGATTCTTCAAGTACATGAAAGCTGCCAAAGATGGCCAAGATGGTCAAGAGTGCGACGCTATTTACTCGGAGTGCTCGTCAACACGTGCCAATGGCGAAAATGCCCCAATGGTTTCCACCTTTAACGATATTAATAAATTAGTGCAAGCCAGAATGTTATGAATTGCTCAATGAATTTAGGTACTATATATATGCTTACTGCAGAAATGAAAATCATTCCCAAGCATTAAGATAATACGTATTATGTACATACCTTATACATCTACTTGTATCTCTACATATACGTAGAAATCTCTACAGTGTCATATGTTTAAATTTTCTTTCATTTTTTTTTTTTTTTTCTATATAGGCACAATGTGCAAATGTACATAAATTTGTGTACATTCAACGAGTGAAATAAAACAATCGGAGAATGTTGGCAAAAATCATTATATTATAATACGCATTCTCCTTTTGTTTTATTTTAACGTGATTTTTTATATTTTTTTATTGTTTATTTTTTGTGTATTAGGTAAGCTTTTCATGTACGTATAATTTTCTCGCATAATCGATACGCTTAATGCTTAGTGTATAAGTACGTATTAAGTTATAAATTAAGTAAGCAAATACTTCATCACGCACCAGATTTTTTTTTTTTTCGACTCATTTCTCGTCAATATTCAACTTTTGTAGAGCTGGCTGTATAGGTTTAGGTAGGTATTTGAATTTTATTTTATATAATACGATTTGGTGTTTCGAGTTTGACAACTGGTGCCCTAAATGTCTTTTCTCTCTGTCTCGCTTCCTGGTTTAAATGTACACGTAGGTATTTATGGTACCTACTTAATACTTACCAGCCGAACCATTTTCGTATTTTTATTCTTTTATCTTTTTCATATTCGAATACATGGCTATTATTTTTATTTATTACATTTTTAAATTTTCGTGACTAGAAAACATACCTACTTATAATACTGTTCTGTTGCGAACTTCGTCGACAACGTAACACGAAATCAGGTATTTGTATAAGTAAAAGCATTTACTGGTTAATTTTCTAACGATAATTTTTCTCTTACTTCGAGCGTTTTTGATTTTTCAAAACAATTCGACGACGTCGTGTAAGAGGTAAGCTTGCGTACTTCTTTTTTTTCAGGCTAGAAAATTAATCATTAAAACGATTAAGCGAGTATAAATGTAGATTAATTTACCCACCTAAGCACGAGAAATTTTTATATTTATACGTGTATTACTTAATATGTGTATTTCTTCGATTTATTCTTATAAAATAAAATTCGAGTATTTTTTTTTTTTTATTAGTTAACTTTATATAGAACTGTTAACTTTCTTTTATAACTTTCAACGTTAATTATTTATTTATTATTTATTTTTTTATACTTGTACGATTTGTATGATAATGTAGAAAAAAAAACATTTAATATCAAAAAATTTCGTTTCGAGTTTTTTTTTAAAAACTTTTTATACACTTTTTGCCCTTTTGATTATTTATTTATTCGATTAATTTATTTTATTACGTAAAACTAAGTATTTATTTATTTATTCGTTTTACATATTTATTTGAAAAACAAAAAATTAAAATTTATTTTTTTGCGATTTTTGTTGATGAATTTTTTTTTTATTTCTAAGTGATTCTTGTTTGTTGCGTTGCTCTGGCCTGATTTTAGTATAAATTCGAGAATTTATTAAAATAAACCAAAAAATTACCCATTGGAAAAATAAATCTCCAAAATTAAAATTTAATTTGATTTAATTTATTTATTTTTGGAGCATTTAAAATTGAAAAAATATTAACACGGCGTGTTAAAGTGCGAGTGAAAAAAAAAAACCACTGAAAAGTTTATCTCCAAATGTTTAGCAATTCTTGTTTTTGATTTTAGAATAATTCAAAAGTGGAAAGCATTTTACAATTACATTGAAGTGAATGTTGAAATTGGTGATTAAAGTTGAAAAAAAAAAAAACAACAGTGCAACTCTAATTGGGCTTATTTTGAACGAGACAAAACTTCTTTGACTTGTACTTGCACGAAAATGAATTAAAGATCCCTTAGTACTAACTTCGATTGCTATATCTAGATCTACGAAAAAATGTAAATTATAGTTCCAGAATTAATTATCGTCTATTTATTTGGATTTTCTTTTAATAGCAATTCTTTTTTTCTAATTTTAAAAATAAACATTTCGAAACCTACCAAACATAACTCTAAATCTTCATTACAATTGTATGAACAACTGACGAAACTTTTATTATCACGCTGCAAATTATAATACGTTTAGTTTTATTATTTTAATTTAAATATGTATTCCCCCCCCCCCCCCCCCGGGGGGGGGGGTAAAAAAAAAAGTAGGGTCGTTGATAAACAAATCGATCTCCGATACGCATTCACCTGTCGTTATTTAACCCTAACTCAATGCTCAAACAAATTTATTTATTTCATCTTTTAAAATAGGTACTATATCCATCATTTAAATAAAAATTGAATTTTTTTGGTTTTCATTATTTAACCACAATGAAGGTGTTGCGTTTGAATGACATATGCCATATTCCTTCATTAAAAACCAACTACCGGAGTCGAATTTTTTGAATTTTTAAATCTTGGCGTACTCGAAAAGGCAGGAAATTTCAAAAAATTTAATGGTTCTAGTAAATCATGATGGCAATGCAAATTCAGATATTTTTATGTATGGAAGAGGTGGCTGCAGTCAGTAGGGTATTCGTGTATTGTCAAGTTCCTCATGGAAAAGTCCAAAGTTTTCCTGCTTTGTTGAAGTAGGACTTGAATTTTATGTATGTAACGTGAAAAGTGCTTTACTTTTCTGCCAACCCAATTCTCGAAAATACAGCACACAGTAATGCGAAGGCAAAGATTCAAAAAAATGGAAATTCTTTGAAATTTCATGATGGAAAATAAACTATACGGTGGAGAGGGGGTGGAGGTTGATCATGTAAATATGCGACTGGTCGATTGCAGACAGTGATATGCTTTTAATCTACATAGATCTACATACGATTGATTTTCTAATGTCATATAAATAAAGAATACCTAACGGTTACAACCTGTCGACCCTTGAGCCATGGGGAGGTGGGGAGAAGGGAGATATATCAAAAAACTCTGTTTTGAGGTTGTACCAGACCATTAAAGCCATTTTTGAGTTTGTCATATATGTATTGATTTTAATTTAAAATTGATAAAAATGAGTTTAAAAGCAGAAAAATAATCAAATATTACGAAATAAACTTGGAAAATAGGTAAAAACAGATCAAAAATCGTGAAAAATTATTGAAAAATTTTGTAAAAATTTGACGCCAATAGTTAAAAAGTGACGAAAATTGATATTGCTTAAAGATAAGTGAAAATTGACTTAAAATATGAAAATAATTGTTAAAAATCATCGAAAATTGGGTAAAAAATTGACAGAAATGCGTGAAAAATAGTGAAAATTGATCAAACAGTAGCCAACAATATTGAAAAATAAATAAAAATTGAGCGAAAATCGTGAAAAAAAAGCATCGCATGTTTTTGTGACATATTACAATCATGAGAATTGATTTCTCTCAATTTTTCATTGCTGGTAAGAAGACTTCAATGGGGCTAAAAAGTCGAGACCCCCAAAAGGCACATCTAGGGCCTTTACTAAAAGTACATACCTAATTTCAACTTCCTAGCTGATTTTGGAGGAGAGTTATGCAAATAACTAACTTAAAAAATAAGAACAAATGACCAAAAAACCTATTTTTTGGGGCAGTGAAGGGGCCTGAAAAATCAAGACATCCAAAAGGCATATCTAAACCTTTTATTTAATGTGCATACTTAATTTCAAGCTCCTACTCAATTTGGAGGGGAATTATGTGAGAAACAAACTAAAAAAATGAGAAAAATGAGAAAAACCGATAAAAAAAACTAGTTTTTGAGGCTACGAAGGGGTGTAATGAACCTAAAAAGTTGAAACTCACAAAAGGCACATCCAGAATCTACATTCAAAATTTCAACTTCCTAGATAAATTTGGTGGGGGATAGGGGAAGGAGAAAAACCTTCATATCTTCCCTCTTAATGGCCTTAGGACGTTGATTTTTCGATACGTTATACAACTTTTAATTCTCTAACAATTGCTTTAAAAAGGGGTAATTTTTGCGTTTTTAACCCCTCAGCAACCCCTTTCCCAAATTGGGGCATAACTGAATTTTGATCCAAAATCATCCCTACTCATGTATAGCTGATCCGTCGCCAAACTGAGCCGATTGACAGAATTAGAGTGATTTTGGTCGGTATTGAGCGGAGTAAATGATTTTAACCTTACGGAAAAAAAAATAAAAAATAAACAAATCGATTAAAATTACGAAAAAATGTTGAAAATTAGGTGAAAATTTGCTTAAAATATAAAAAAAATGCCAAAAAACATCGAAAATTGGGTGGAAAATTGACAGAAATGTGTAAAAAGCGGAGAATGTTGATCAAAAGTCATGATAAACGTTGAAAGATAGGTGAAAATTGACCTAAATTATGAGAAGAATGGTCGAAACTCTTTGAAAATTAGGAAGAATTTGACGAAAATGAGTGAAAATTGACTTAGAACGCAAAAAAAATCGTTACAAATCGTTAAAAATCATCGAAAAGTTGACTCAAAATGTGAAAGAAGTAATAATTCAAAATTGGGTAAAAATTTGAAAAAAATGGGTGAAAAATGCAGAAAATTGATCAAAAATGACCACAAAACGTTGAAAAGTAAGTCAAAATTGACGTGAATTATGAAAAGAATTGTTGAAACTCTTTGAAATTTGGAAAAAATTTGACAAAAATTGGTGAAATTGACCTAAAATATAAAAAATGTCGATAAAAATTTGCTAAAAAATTAATTTTGGGTAAAAAGTGACCAAAATTATGAAAAAAATTGTGTAATAAAAGCAAAAATTTCGGTAAAAAGTGCAAAAATTTGATCAAAAATCACAAAAATATGATGAAAAAAGGAGCAAAAATTTACCTAAAATATGAAACTAAATAATTGTTGAAAATCATGAAAAATTAGGTAACAATTTGAAAAAAAAAAAAAAAATGGTGCAAAAATGCGGGAATTTAATCATAAATTACAAAAGTATGTAGAAAACTGAATTTTCGATCATCAGGTCATAAATGAAATTCTTAAACTCAATTTGTAAAGCTGAGATCAAGGAAAACGTCACCAACATCACTAACTTAGGTATTACCCCAAATTTGGGTGAGGGGTGCCCCTCAGTCCCAATACGGGTTCGCAAAATTCCGGTGCGACTTTCCTACAATTTCATATCGACAAATATAGCATATATACAAAATTTCAAAACTCTTTCGTTATAAATTGTTGTTTGATATTAATGTAGAAGTTGTTGCCCTACTTAAAATTGACTTTTTTGAACAAAATTGTAATTTTTTCTTACGTTGAAAGCGGATCAAAAAATTAGAAGAAGTATTTCACAACTAATTCAGACACGCTGAATACGAATCTGGCGTTTATTTTTCATTCAAACATCTCGTTCGCATTTTGACCCCCCCTCCCCCACGCGTCCATAAACACAATTCTGTAATTATGCTCCTTGGCCAAAATTTTAATAACGAAATTTGATATGCAATTTTACGTTGAACAGCTTTACTTATATTCATTCTTAGCGTATTAGCCATTATTTCTGAGAAAAAACGCGTTTTTGAGCATTTTTCAAGTTTTTGAGAACGGCTCAAATCTCAAAATAAAATTGAAAAAAATGTCTAAAAATTATAGCTATCAAAACACATATCTTGGCAACAAAATCCATGTACCCTTCTAGGGTCCGAAGCTGCAGCAATTCTAAGTTTTCTTTTGTCAATGTCTCCCCCCCCCCTTTTGAGATAAAAAATTTTGTAAAAATTCATGTTGAAAGGCCCACCGTGCCTCTAAATATTTAGATTAAAATCATAATTTTTCCTCAAATACGAGTGAATAGAGTATTGTTTTCCAAAATGATTTTTTTTTCGATATTCTGGGCGAGATGGAGGGGAGGGGAATTTTTTGGGGGCTTAAAATTTTTTTAAGGATGCCCAATCATGTTTTGTGAAAATTTTGAAGATCTGAGATCAACGTTATTTTGCTATACTTGTCTGGGGAATACTCTTTGACTTGAAATTTTTCCAGTCATTACTTTGAGCATATTCTTACATTTAAAATTAATATTTCCCCACTATTTTAAGATGGGTGAATTTCAGCGACAAACACGTATAAAAATAAATTACCCATCTTCTTATCTCCAAGCAAATCACTTCGAAGAATAGATATTAATTACGAGCACCGTATTTTGCAATTATTTGCCAACGACAAGAAGAAAGAGGGTGAACATCACTGACATCACACTAGTTTTGACCAGCATGCGTTTCTGGATCCGGTTCAATGGTCGATTTTCTTGACCCACAAAATCTCCAAATAACCCATCGAATATTATCTAACAGTGCTGCAATCGAGGTAAACCCCCTGTCGACAATCCATTCAAACGTACGCTACTCGGTATTACGAAATCGCGAATAAAAATGACACCTCTTTTTTTCTCTCTCTCTCTCTCTTCTATCAAACGGATCTACTACAATATGCAAGTATTACGTTCCAGCTCAGGAGTTCGCGAGCGTAGCGATGGCGCTGTACACCGAAAAAGGAAAAAAAAAATTAATGTAGGCACTCGTAATGATTGGTACGCGGATATTGTTATCCTAAATGAGCCAGTTTTTACGTACAAGTTCGGTTCGCTCATTTACCTATACCTATGCTAGATACTCGAATTATTCGTCATCGTATTATATCGTAGGATACGAGTACACTGCACTGTAGTCTTACGTAATAAACGAGCGTACCTCATACCTATATGTCTCCGAGCGCTTTTTCTCACGATGTTTACACCTTCTTTTGTGTTCCCGTATACCATACTCGTACATTAAATAATAAGCCTGCAACGTGTTTGACTATGACATTAGGAAATGAACTCTAAAAAAACCAGATTTACGTATCGTACTCGTACTCGTACTGTGTGTTTTAATACGTTGCGTCGTAGATGCCTGTACCTACCTAGTACCTACAAATATCCAGTATACATACATGATTCGTTGACTTCCGATCATCTTGCCAAGATCATGTGGGTGGAAGTAGCAGTGGCAGTGGTTACAAAACACGATTCGTAATCGTTATAATATTACGTGACGTTGTACACATTGATGCTTTCGATGATAGTTAATAAACGATTCTTAGATCAAACAGGCATAGGCATCGGTGTAGCCAGAGGGTTACTTGTAGGAAAGGGAGGTTAGAAGGATTGAGCCATACCTCGAGCTCGAAGAACTCGAATAATTTTTTAATTTATGTTATATTTATACTCTGCATTTCAAAACTTGAACCCTGGAAAAAACCAAACGATGCACTTCTTATCAAGAAATTAGAAAATTTCATATATAGACAGGAAATGTTTTTTATACCATAACAAGCCTTATCACACCGCATGAAAAAGTTGAATACCCCACCAACAAGTAATTATACATAAAATTTTATATTCAAGTACGTGTACTTAGCTTTCAGTCAACGATTTAGGTAAAATAACCAGCTCACCAGTCGTATTTTTTTCGCGAATGATTGATCCACTTTGAACTGAATGTTAAGCTTAATTTACACGCATCAAAGATGACGAAAGGTTCAAATTGTAAAAAAAATTTTTGTAAAGAACACAAAATCTACTCGTTGAAAATTTCAATTGTTTTTAAAATAAGTTTTCACCATAGAATAGGCACTAGTCCACTCAAATCAGCGTAAAAAGTAACGAAATGACGGAAAAATGGCGACCCAAATTTTTTTTCACAGGATTATAGCACACCATCCCCTGAACAAGATATCCAAAATCGGTCAAAATCGGACTGCTGCTTCATCTCCAATATCTCCATTTGTGCCGCAAAAACCAGGTTTTTCACCAATAACTTTGCCTCACTTCATTCCTAAACGCGATAGAGAAACAAAGTTGCTTCAAAAAATATAGCTGGTCAAAAAATTTTTTCTAATAAGGGTCAAAAACGGGACCGATCCAAAATCAATCAAACTTGAACCAATATGTTACTTATGGTCTAAAAACACCCCAAAAAATTTTTGACCCCCCCCCCCCCCCCCCCCCCCCCCCCCCCGCTTCTTCACCCCCCCCCCCCCCACACCTACCCTTTCTGGAATTATCCCCCCCCCCCCCCAAAATGTAGAAATTTCAACACGCGATATCTCTGGAAGGAGAGGGTAAACATTTTTTTAATTTTTACAAATTATGCATCTTACTGGGTACTATAAATGAGAATTTTTTTGAAAATTTTCAATTCACATTCTTCCAAGTTTTTTTGTGTTGAAATTTTCAAAAAAAATTTAATAATTTAGGGGGGACTCATGACTGGAAATTTTTTTATTACCTCAGTTAGGTGATCATCTATCGCATATATTTTTTTGAGGTTCCGAAATTGAATGCAACATGCTCAAAAAAAATCGAAACCTGAAAAAACACGTTTTTCACTACTATTTCATAATTAATAAGGCAGGTATCCCAACTCAAAGTAAAATTTCGAGTCAATCCACTTTCAATCGGTTTTGTGGGTCGAAAATAGGGTATGTACCAAATTTCAGCTTTCCATTTGAGGACTTGAAATTTTGGAAATGGTGTCCTTTTAATGTACTTTCAATTTATTCATGCATTGACTTGAAATTTTACTTTGAATTGGGATACCTGCCTTATTACTTATGAAAAAGTAGTGAAAAACGTGTTTTTTTGATTTTGATTTTTTTTGAGCATGTTGCACTCAATTTCAGAACCTTGAAAAATATACGTGATAGATGATCACCTAACAAATGTAATAAACAAATTTTCAGTCATGAGTCCGTCCGCCCCAAAACTTTTAAAATTTTTTTTTGAAAATTTCAACATGAAAAAAATTGGGAAATTGTGAAGTGAAAATTTTCAAAAAATTCTCATTCATAGTACTCAATAAGATGTATAATCTGTGAAAATTAAAAAATTGTTTACCCTCCCCTTCCAGAGATATCGCGTGTTAAAATTTTACCATTTTTGAAAGCAATAATTCCGGAAAGGGTGAGTGTGGGGGGGGGGTCAAAATTTTTTTGTAATGCTCTCAGGCCATAAGTAACATTCAAGTTCAAGTTTGATCAATTTTGGAAAATTTTGGAAAATTTCAAAAGTCAGGGATCTGAAATTTGGTATCCTGACGTATTCTTCAAGCTTCAAATATCGAATTTTTGAGCGGAAACAAATCGCTCAAGAGTGGGAAGAGAAGAAGGAGAGGTAAATTCAAACCAGAAAAACAGACTTTTATAGCGCTACATATTTTTTTTTTAAAAAAAGGCTGGAAAATTGAACCTCCAAAACGCGCACCTAAGGTCCCTACTAAATTTACATACCAGATTTCAACTTCCTACTTCAATTTGGAGGAGGGTTATGCGAGGAACAAACTCAAAAAATAAGAAAAATCTACAAAAAAAAAAACACATTTTTGAGGCTATGAGCGGGTGCAATGAGACTGAAAAGTCGAGACCCGCAGAATAACTTCCCAGCTCAATTTGGTGGGGTGATAGGGGAGGAACAGCCTTTTTGAAGGATCATGAAGGGTTCTGAAAAGGGTTGTGAAGGTTCTAAGATGGTTTTACAGGCTGTTGAAGGATCATGAAGGTTTTTCACAAGGGTTATGAAAGTTCTAAGATGGTTCTGAAGGATCATGAAGGATCATGAAGGGCTTTGAAAAGGGTTGTGAAGGTTCTGAGAGGGATCTGAAGACTATTGAAGGATCATCAAGCTTATTGAAGAGTCGCCGCAAAGCTTCTGAATGGGTTCTGAGGGCTATTTAAGCATCATGAATGCTTTTGAGAAGGTTTGTGAAGGTTTTGAGATGTTTCAGAAAGCAATTGAAAGATCATGAAGGGTTTTGAAAGAAGTTATAAAGGTGCTGAGAAGGTTCTACCGCCTTTTGAAAAATCATGAAGGGTTTTGAAAAGGATTGTGAAGGTTCTGAGATGGTTCTAAAAGATCATGAAGGATCATGAAGGGCTTTGAAAAGGGTTGTGAAGGTTCTGAGAGGGATCTGAAGGCTATTGAAGGATCATCAAGCTTATTGAAGAGTCGCCGCAAAGCTTCTGAATGGGTTCTGAGGGCTATTTAAGCATCATGAATGCTTTTGAGAAGGTTTGTGAAGGTTTTGAGATGTTTCAGAAAGCAACTGAAGGATCATGAAGGGTTTTGAAAGAAGTTATAAAGGTGCTGAGAAGGTTCTACCGCCTGTTGAAAAATCATGAAGGGGTGTGAAAAGGATTGTGAAGGTTCTGAGATGATTCTGAAGGATGTTGAAAGACCCGGCTATTACATTTTACGTCCCAAGAAGCTACGCCAAATACAAAGAGAGGAGAGTATCAAATAAATCTGTTTTGGGGTCCTAGTGAACCATTAAGACCATTTTGAGGTATGTCAGATTTTCATTTTCAGTTTTTTCTCGAAAAGGGAAATCATTCCCTCGACTAGACGTTGACCAAAATTGCTCAAATTTGGTGAATAGGCTTGGACTGGCGATGGATACTTTTTGGCACAATGCGGTTCTTGAACTCGATACATATTTTTTTTTAATCAATCTACACAGGGAGAAAGTAAAAGAATAAAAAAAAAAAAAAAAAAAAAAAAAAAAAAAAAAAAAAAAAAAAAAAAAAAAAAAAAAAAAAAAAAAAACGAAGAACAAAACAGTTCAAAATGAAATGATTCATATGTACAAATAAGTACCCCGGAAACGAAGATGTTATTTGAAAACCGCAAAATTGGACTTTACGAATCACTGCTGAAGACGGCAACATAAGACAACAGAGAGATAGAAAAACAAAACGCATTTCACTTTCTACAACCTTGGTTTACGAGTGTACATGTGCGTTAGTATGATATGTACTGGTATTGGCACTTGCATGTGATGTGGTAGGAAGGCAGAAGGCAGAAGGTAGAAGGTACATAGGTAAGATAGCAGCTATTAAATAACAGTATGAAATCACTGGGTTTTCTCCCGCGCCACCTGAATTCCGGACACAATTGAGCTTACACATAGTATAATGGTAAATATATTTAAAGTGCTGAGGTTCGGCCGGCTCAGGTTAATTGTATCGTTTGCTGTCTGCTTCTTTGGTAGTGTACAAAATCGTAGTGGTCGTCGCGTCGCGTACATTTGCTCATGCCAACCAAGTATACACACAAGTAACGAGTACTAACTGAAACCTCATCATCGCGTGCATTTTCGTTTGTTATTTATAAATATCTCGTCGAATGGAACGCGTTCGCGAAGTTACATGTAGATACGATATAATTCGCCAAACATATCCATAAGGTAAAGGTAAAGCTACTCGTCCGTAGGTACGAGTATAGAGTACTTACTATATATACCAATACCACATAGGTACCTAATACACATTATACAGTGTAAGTGAATCGTGTCAGTGTGTCAATAAACGTGCGCCATCTAGATACAGTACGTTACATAGGTAGACGAGCAGACCACCGGTTCTCTAATGATCATCATCGTCATCGTCTGGTTTTGAGCGGAACTAAACCTATAGCTTTCGTTACCAATACTGTATTTTAATAAAGTGAACGAACGTTTCGACCGTTATCGTTACCTATAACGATGAAATTGTTGAGCTTTTTCATAATCGCGTGCATTCGCGGCGTTCGTAATGAAATCGTTTTCAAAAACGACGACGAAACCGGTTCCAATCGTAGTGCTGCATCGATCGGCGGCAATGGCCATCTAGGTAACAACGGTACCCGGGAAGGTAGAAATTTGTTCAATTGGATAAGTAGTTTCACCGACGAGGACGCCGATCCGTATTTGGCCAAAGCGAACGCCGTCTGCTTGGAAGGCGACCTATCCGAATGCTTTAAAGCTAAAGCTTTATCCGGTCTCGATGAATTTTTCACCAAAGAATCGTACTCGCTGAACGATAATACCAGAATTATCCGAATGCCCGACGAACACGTTCGTTCGGTTTACCAAGAGCCGTACGAATTCTCGTCGTCCGCACGGTCCGAAGAACCCGAATGGGACCAGTTCGTCAAGTTCCTAATGCGAAAAGTAGAACGCTTTTTGAAATCTACCGCCATCGAGGTGAAAATCAACGACGATGTTACCGAGCAAGGCAAATACGCGCCCAGATTCATCGACGAAATATCCTCCGAACTGGATACCATCGAGGATAAAAAAGCTGGCGTTATAAGTAAGTCTGCTCTGTACCCAATACCCTCATATAGTAAAACGAGCCCTAGTATATTGTACGTAGCTCAGCTTAATCCTCTACTTCAGGGTTTCATTCTTCAATCTTCGTAATACGTGAGACAAGCGCGATTGTTTTTTTTTTTTTATTTTATCATCGACAAGAGAACTGTTTGAATCATAATTATATTTAAAGCCTTATTCAAAACAATAGCTCAGCTTCATAGTATTAAAAGCGAATTAAGAGGATCATATTTGGTTCATGAAACACAGAAGGAGGAAATTTGAAATTACTAAACTTTTCCAAGCGGGGAGAAATTTATTTCGCAGATCCAGAAGAAGACCACTTCGACCATTTTTATTTATACTCTGAAAGTTCATTCGTTAAAAATGTACCAAGAAGGATGAAAAGTCAAACCGGTTCTAAAAGTTTCGGCATGTGTACTTAATTCCAAAAAACACCAGTCTTCCAATCCGCAAAAGCTGCTCTCAAGCACAATGAAAGCTCAACAGTTCGTTACTAAATCAGTGGCATTTGATAGCTTTTTTACAAGGATATGTCTTAGGATTAAGAGTCATTTTCTGTAAACGTGACATTTATCATGGCAACGTTTTTGATCAAAAGCTCGCGATGAAAGTTGATTATCAATGATTTTTGCACTTCATATTAAAATGTTTACATGGATATGTCTAATTGAAAAATTGAGAAATAATGAAAGTTAAAAAATTAAAAACTAAAAAAAATTAAAAAAATATAAATAATCAAAAAATAAAAAAAAATTAAAAATTTGAAAAAAAAAATTTTAATTGATACTTACAAAAATTTTTTAAATTGAAGAATTAGAAAAATTTAAAAATGAAAAAACTGAAGAAATTGAAAAACAAAAAATAAAAAAAAATTAAAAATTAAAGAAAATCAAAAAAATTAAAAAAGTTGAAAAATAAAAAAGTAATAATTTAAAAAGTTTTTTAATTCTAGAAATACTTAGTGGATACTCTTTGCTGGCAAAGAGTAAACATTGAAAGAATGTAAGTTTTGATATTTTAAACATAGTTGGTACAATTTTTTCTCCGTTTTTGACCAAGATATGTCTAAGGAGGGGAGGAGGGGGGTCTGAAAACGTAAACTTCTTGATGTAACGTTTTTGACACTATATTTTAATGTTACCTTGGATGTTACGATAGTTATTTCAAGAAGTTTGAAAATAGGTGCAAGCGAATTGGGATCAAAAATTTTGCAAATATATCAAATCTGAAAAAATATAAAAATTTTAAGCCCATTGTTCAGCTTTAGATATAAAATTTTGGTGCAATGGAGCTGAAATGTTGAAACCACCAAAAGACACAGTAAAGACTTCTGTAAATTTACATGCCAAATTTCAATCTCCTGGCACAATATGGGCGGAGGGAGATTGCGTAGGGAAGCCTTATTTATAACCAATAAGGGGAAAATCTCCCATTTCTCCCTTCTTAATTAACTTAAGGAGCTGATTTTTGGATATGTTATGCAACTTTTTATTTTTTATCGATTGATTTAGAAACGATTTTTTTTACAATTTAGCCCCTCAGCATTCCCTTCCCAAAATTTGGACATAACTGAATTTTGACCGTAGGCGATCCCCGCTCATATATATCTAATCTGTCTCCAGACTGAGTTTAATGATCAATTTTGACCAATTTTGATCGATATCGAACTGAGTAAATAATTTTTAGTTTCGGCGGAAAAAATAAATAAAAAAGAAAAAGGAATAAAACATATTTGACGAGGCTAAAAATGGCCTCAATGATCTTCTAAGACTCCAAAACGAATTTTGTTAACACTCCCCTCTTCCCTTTCTTATGTCGTAGGTCGATAATCCGTAATAGTCTGGATTTTATAGACAATATGACGTAGAAAATCAGGCTGAAAATAAAATATTGCCCTGCCAAGTGATAGAAGAAATCTCTTGGTTATGAGTTTATTACTTTTCTTGAGTTTCCCATTACTTTCAATCGAAATACAGGTTTTAAATAGAATACAGCACCAGATTTGAATTCTACAGCTTTGAAAATCGTATTTTGCTTCATCTTCTGGCCCTCCTTCTTTCTAAGAAGTACTTGAAAATTTTAATTCAACAGTAAAATTTAATGAACAATTTATGTAGGTACCGTCGTATTGCTCAAAATTACATTTTAGCCCCATTATTTGTTGTTTTTTTTGGAAAAAATTAAGAAAATGGGAATTTTTAATTTTTAATCTCTTTTTGAAGCTCATCTGGCACCCTTAATGCACTTTTTTGACCTCAAAGATGGGTGTATTTAAACTAAGAGCGAAAAATTTCATCAAATAGCACTGATTTAAACTATCAACTTTCTGGAATAGAAGGTTGCAAAAGTTTTAGGCTTTTGAATTTTCCCAGTGTTTCAAAACAGCTGCTCCTGTTCAGTAGACTGGTATTTTTAGAGATAGGTAAATATACAAACTCAAATTTTGAAACCGATCTCAACCCTCTCGGTACTTTTTTCATAATTGAACGTTCAGAATGCCTAGTGAGAACCCCCCTCCCCCCCACACACACAAATCTGGCACTCGACTTAATACAAAAACTCAAAATTTAATTTTTTATAATTTTTTGAAAAAAAAAATGATTTTTCAACCTCTAATAGAGAAAAGTTGGTCCTTTTAACCTTTTTCGTTCACCTTCATGAATATTATTCATTACATGCTTCGATTTTCATGTTACTGATTGCAATTTTTCATGTTTTTTGAGAATGTTTGACACTTTAAAAATTCAAAACTTTCAGATTTTTCAAAAATTCGTATCTCATTTCTTCTGCAGTGCACGAAGTTGGGTCTATATAATCTTTTTTGTCCGCCTTGAAGAGTACGCTGTGAGTGACAAAACATTGGAGCCTCTTTGAATCAGAAATCAAGATTGGCCAAAACTTTGAGAAGAAATTGAAAGGGAATGAAATTTACCAAAAAAAAAAAGAAAAGAAAATGCTGATTTTGAAATCAATCGAAAACTATACAAAGTAGTCTATGTATCTAAAAAGAAGCTTCTTAGATGACTTATAAAATCGTAAAATGGAGGTTTCGGTCTTTCGATCAATGCAATGCTTGAAATTTCGCATTTGGCACACTAGCAAAGTAAATTTCACGATAATATTATTAAATTAAAAATGCATATACCGTCACGAATTAAATTAGGGAGCTTTTAAATTCAGCAACCAGAATATGGCGTGTATCCCAAACCATCCTCCTCCTTAATAAATTTCTAAAAATTCTAATTAGCTGATAATTCACACTTAGATCAAGAGAGAACTCACACCTAACAATAGTGTGAGTACCACGACGATCATTGGAACTTCTACAACCTGATTGTAAACTTTTTGAAAGACTTAGAGACCATTTCACTGTTTTAATATTGCAAAACTACTCCAACCTGATAATTCTTACTATTCTAGTTAGGCTTATTTCGCTCACAACTCACGCAATCGCTTTACTTTATTTCATATATGTTGCAGCTCGTCACAAGTTGAAAAAAATGTTAATCCCGATGCTAATCGTATTGAAACTATTCAAACTGAAACTGTTACTGTTCCTACCCCTAATCTTGGGCCTTGCATCGTTCAAGAAATTCCTAGGATTCTTAGCCATCGTCGTACCGGGCTTAATAGGATTTTTCAAATTATGCAAACCGGATTTACACCACAATTACGGAAGCTTCGGTCACAGTAATTTCTACCACAGACCGCCGCACCATTTCTCAGCTACCGCTCCGGATACATTATATTTAAACAAATACAACAGAGAAACAGGATCTCCAGATGTAATACAATATTTATACGATTCGTATGCTGGTTCCCAACATCAACAGCACCAACAACAACAACAACAACAGCCAGATTATTATGGAAATAGTAATTTCGCCGATAAGGCGGCCGCGGCCGCCGGATCGTCACCGGTTGCATTCAGAGACGATGCTCATAAGCTCGCTTATAATGCGTATCAAAAGAAATGATAACTGCCTACGTTTACGATACACATACGTAGATCTTGCTCTATTGGCTGAGAGTTACTTTCCTCGTTTGTATAGCTTAGCTTTAGCTGTATTATTTAAGTTTTGTGATCTTTACCACTGCCTTATTCACTAGTCGTTTAATGCTCTGACGTTTTCAAAAATACCGTCAGTATTTTTCGATAGGCCGAGTGCTTATAATTCGTACCTACAGGTGGGTACCCAGCTACCTACTACCTACCAAATATAATAATCGATTATCTCTCGGTCGATCTACATTATAGAGAAATTTATTATTATTCGTATTAAGTATAACGTTTTATTATGCGCGCCAGATCGCGGTAATTTTTAACGCTTAAATTACCTATCCTACGTATATTGGTAGTACCTCTCTACCTATCTATCTATGTACGCAGTATCTCTAGCACATCTACCTAGATTATTATAGGGTATAGCATGTCCGAACCATATTTTTTAAGTTATTTTTTGTCTTCGTCTTCGTAGCGTTAAGATGGCAATTTTTTTTTTTTTTATTCATATACTTTACGCGTCTTTTTATTTTACTATTTTTTTTTCCCCAGCTATTTTCCTTCTTTTACTCGCCAGAGTATCCACATTGGTAAACCTACCATCCTATGTATGGACCTGTAAGTTAACGAAGCGTAACGCAGTACACTATAGAGCCATTAAAAATCACACGAGTTCGATTGTCGATATTTATACGTAGACGTAGCTAAGCTAGCAGCTACAAGTATACAGTGAATAGGCACCAGGCAGGCAGTAGGCAGCTACATGTAGTTGCATATTTTCTGCATATAATTCTGCTGAGCTACCTCTACCCATTCGATTCCAATTTCGTAGCTCGACTCTCACTAAAATCCACAACGAACGACATTACTATTTTTATTTAATCCTACAGCCAAACCCATGTACGCATATTTTACCTACTTTATCGCATCTAGTCGTACATTCTCGACTCGCATTTCTTGCAGCATGATTCACCATTCGAGAATTGAGAATGTGATTTTTATGGTTCGCACGTCACTGCCAATAATTAGAATGTAATGTAGGTACACTGGGGAGGGGAACAGACGAGAGAAAAAAATTAGTCGTTCGATTCAACATTCTGTAAAAAGATCTCCGATGTCTATTGTCTCCTCCCCCTCCTCTCTCTCTCTCTCTCTGGAGTACTCATTACACGAGTACATAGAACTCGCCTATTTTTAGCTTTAATTTTAAATCTAAATTTATTAGATACTTTTTTATTTAACGAATAGTTTCGCGATGCATTTAATTAGTTGTTAATTGATTTTTATCGGTTCTATACCATATGGTACATACTTATTGTAAATATATTTTCGATACGATTTTTGTACGATTAAATTAATAGAATAAATAAAATTTTCGAAAAAAAAAAAAAAAGGTTGCTCGACAATGTACGTCGTCGAGTGAGTGGAAAATGTGACATCGATGGCGTAGTCGAAAGATTTTTTTTTTTTATGTATATTTTTCGTCGGTCGCTAGGTAGGTATAATTTTTTTTTATTTATTTTATTTTATTTTTTTTATTTTTTTGTAGCGTAAAAATACGCGCAAATCCATCAATGTGACGATGATTAATTACCCAGCAGCGAGCCGTAGCGTTTATGAGGCAAAAAAGCGTGAAAGTAAAATTTTTAACGAAAAGTTGCCTAATTTCAATATTTAAAGGAGTACTTTGCGAGTTGGCTGACTACCTACGCTCCGCTACGAACGAAAATCTGTGTAGCAGCGATATTTACTACAACGACCGACGTTCGTTTCAGTGCTCCTGACAAAGTAACGTGTAGACAACCTTTATGACACGAAATTTTCCGCTTCATCTTGCACGTGGGCCGCCGAATCGACGGCGAGATATTTATTTCTGCCACCGAATGCGAATCGTTCTTTTATTTTTTTTTTTTTTTCAAACATAATTATAAACACGACGCAATCCGTGACAGCGTTCTTTTCTCCTTTTTTTTTTTTTGTTTCTTCAATCGAGTTTTGAGTTAAATTGGTGAAATATGAATGCCAAAGGTGTAGGGAAGATTTGTATTTTGCGAAATTTACCTACCACGCTAAATTTCTGCCATTCAACGAGACGCATCTTGTTACGTGTACGAAAGAATGTTTGTAAATTTTGGAAAATTCGCAATGGCATGGCTTCTTCTTCTTCTCGTGATCTATCTCCTTCCGGGTCCTCTGTGCCTTCCTTCTTCAATCTTTCCTTGGATAATTACTTTGATGAGTTCATACTTTGGTCCTCGCAGTATGTTTGATCGTTGCCAAATAATCCATTGACAAATGTGATAAGAGTTTCCTCGCGAAGTTCAAATTTACCCTTCTTTGCTTAAAATTCAAAGCTAAAAGAATACCAAAATTTGTAAAAAAAAAATTTTTTAATTTCATCATGGATTTAATACTGTTATTTTTACTCAACATAATCAGCTATGATCATTTTTCATCTCTGCCCACCTTTTCAGGAAAATCAGAAGAAAAACGTAATTCTTTAACAACTTTTGGATATTTTAAAATACATGCATAATTCGAGAAGAAAAAATTGAAAATAAAAATTGATAAAGTATACTCTACTTAATGTATCGAACCCATCAGAGGTATTTTTTCACTTCAACTGATTTTTCTAATAAAATAAGAAATCAAGGAAAACGACGTATTTCTCATAAAATAATGATACCCGCTGGCAATAGTTTAAATGAATTTGAAATAACTATAGAAGATCCATATTAATGGAATTTAAATTTGAGAACCATTTAAGCGTGGGACCTAAATTGGAATTCTAAAATAAGGTGCGGGGGGGTCGTATTCTAAAATTTGGCAAAGTTTGAACATTAGCGTCGATTTGTGAGGTCTAAAATCTGCTGTTTAACACAACAATCAAAGTTTTTAGCTTTTAGATTCAAATTGAGCTCCAAAATGGGATGTTCAAATTTCAAATTTCAAAATTCCAGAAAATACACACCAATTAGCATTGTATTCGGTTTATGGGTTTTCAAAAGTATTGTTTTGGTTTTTTGAAACAATTCAAGTTTGAGAAAATTTTGGGGCTTGGTAAATCGACACTAAAAGAAATTTTGGAATTTGAACCCCCCCCCCCCATAGGAAGCTCAATTTGGGCCCAATGCTCAAATGGTTGTCGAATGAGGATTCCGTGACCGCCAAAACCCCCTGTATTAGACTGATTCATTTTTTTTTGACTCACTGGAATTTACATACTTGACTCGCCCAGGCGTAATTTATTAGTTTCGAGAGGAATTTTCAAGTTTCACTTTTCTGACTAATTTTCTATGCTATATTGTCAATGAAAACCAGGATGTTACGATCCATCTACCTACAGCGGATGAAATGAGGAATATCAGAAAAATCCGTTTTAGGGTCCTAGAAAACTATTGCGGTCATTTTTGGCTATGTCAAATATTTATTTTCAACCCCCCCCCCCCCCCCCCCCCC
>FIZR01003438.1:34733-44894 GCA_900060175.1 Ferrisia virgata
GGGGGGGGGGGGGGGGGGGGGGGGGGTGTTGAAGGGGTAAATCGAAAAAATTGTTCCTTTTCACATCAATCGAGGGGCAATCTAAAGTTGTATACTTTATTCAAAAATCATCCTCTCAGGTCAATTAGGAGAGGTAATATGAGGGCTTTCCCCTTTTTTGACCTTGAAAAAGAATTATTCCTCTTCTATCTCCTCTCACAATTAAGCTAGGAAGTTGAAATAGCATAGATTTGTTTTATGAAGGTTTTGTTTTTCCAGACTCATCGCAGCCCCTCCCCTCATAGCTTCGAAAATGTGTTTTTTTTGACGGATTTTCTCATATTTTATGTTCGTTCTCGGCATAGCTCCCCACCAAATTGAGCTAGATAGTTGAAATTTGGTGTAAACATTCATCAGGGATACCAGATATGCCTTTTGTGGCTTTCGACTTTTCTGCCTTATTTTATTCATCACAGCCCCAAAAATTTAGTTTTTTGGTAGGTTTTTCTTATTTTATGAATTTGTTTCTCGCATAACTCACCTCTGCAAATTGAGCTAAGAACTTAAAATTTGGTATGCGGGTTTAGTATAAGTCTAAAATGTGATTTTTTTCGGTGTCGATGTTTTAACATCATTGCAACCCCCTTCTACCCTCACCACCGAGTAGAGAGCGATACTTTTTAGCCTAATTTTCTGTCATATTATCAATGAAAACCATACTATTACAGTCTATCAACCAACGGCGGATGAAGGTGAGGGACATCAACAAAATCAGTATTGGGGTCCTAGAAGACCATTAAGACAATTTTTAGCCATGTTAGATATTCATTTTAATTTTTTTTCCCCCAACATTAAAATCATTTACTTCGCTCGATACCGATCAAAATTGCTCCAATTCAGTGAATCGACTCAATTTGACGACGGATTAGATACATATGAGTGAAGATAAATTGGGTCAAAATTCAGTACCCCATTTGGGGGGGGGGTTGCTGAAAGGTCGAAAACACAAAATTTGTCCTTTCTTAAACTAATTGATCGAGGGTCAAATGTTGTATAGCATATCCAAAAATCAACCTACTTAGGGGGGGAAATATGGGGGTTTTCTCCCGTTTTAACCCTGATAAAGGGCTGTCTCCCCTCCCAAATTGAGCTAGGAAGTTGAAATTTGGTATGTACATTCAGTTTGGGCCATAGATGTGCCTTTTCGAAGTTGAAACTTTTTAGCTCCGTTACACCCCCTCACACTCATTGGAAAAAAATTACAACTTTTTGAAGAACAGACTCCCTCCTCCCACTTTGAGGAACCGGTACTGCTTTATACTTTTCTTATTTCACATACCATTACGAAGTACTGTACAAGAGAAACCCTCCTAAGATTTGATTAAACAGATTTTTGAAAATTAATTGCGTCGATTGGAGATTTTCAGAAATGATTTTTTTTCGCACGCCCTAACTCCTCTCCACAACCATTTGCGAAAAAAAGTTAAATAAATAAAAATATCGGCCTTTTTATGTTCCACAACTTTTGTTCAAACATTTTTTTTCGTAAGTATGTTAACTGGGAAGTAATAGTAAAAGAACAAAACTTTGCACCTCCTTGCCCTCCAAAGGAGAGGCGATATATGCATGCATTTCAGGGAATTTCGAAAATATTGAAATACATACTTCACAGCACCCATGTACGGTTTTTTACACTCTCCTTGAATTTTAATTGGGTTAGGGATATTTTTGAGCTAAAAATGACTGTACTAAAAATTTACAATCAAACTAAATAAGAACATCGGAAAATTATAACCCGCTTTCAAGATGCATGAAAAAACGCATTTATTGAAGGACTTGAAAAAGGTATCCAAAACTATTAATTAGTTGCACATTTCCACAAACTAAGTTGGAAAATTTCGCCGTTTTTCCAATACCAACTGTTTTATAAGAATGTCAATCTGTTGGCCAATTACCTGCAGATTATTACCCGTTTTTCTGTTTCTTTGAATGTAGGCGAGACTCCTGTGATGGAAAATTTTCCACTCAACACGAATATATAAATATTAACCGCTCGTATTATATACATTTCCATAGTCGATTTTTTTGAAGCTCTATAATAAATTACCAACAATTTCGTATTACAAACTGAAGGATGGGTTTATACATCTACATTCCGTTCACCCTTTTCATTTAGTCGCATTTTCTAGAACTTCCAACTTCCCAATCGGAATAACGATGATAATAATAGTAATGAAAAAATGCTAGACAGAGATGGCTATGCCTATACCTATAGCTAATCACGCGCAACCAATAAATATCAGTAATTTATAATCGTAAAAATGTATCGTTACGAGACACGTCTACCAAATGGACGATAAAATTCCATAAAATATCTACAATATAATCTATTCACGTAGTAAAATGTTAAAAAATATTCTCCTAATAGTTCCCCATATCTATACGTATCAAGTATACTTCCATAATATCGTTGGTACAATATTCCCACAATAAAGGTAAATACATTTACCTATACACAAACGTATATGCATCAGTATACCTATACTTATTGGGGAGCTATGTGCCTTCATTGTAGGTACACGATACACTCATACACATAAATACCTTTACCGCATCTTGATAAGTTATACGTATTGCATGTGGTATTTCCTATACGTGGATGACGTACCATACAGTTTACGTGTACCGATAAACTTTGTAGTATAGGTAGTTAGGTAGTTAGATAGGTACACTATACCACGTACCTGAAATGTGCAGAATATGCGCCAAGCCACGTACATCTACCTATACGTACAGATCTACTCGAATAACCTTACTTAGATTACGATGGCGACACTAAATAAACGTTGATTTTGCCCATTCAGCGAGAAATATGACTTAATATCGAATGATTTATATTACGTTCGTGGCGCCATCGTCATCACCACCCTGCAGCGCTTCACAGCACACACAATTCCACTGCGGTAAGTATACCTTGACGGAGTGATACCCATACTCGTATATCGTATAATATAGTACACGTATGTCACATATAGTACACGTATTTTAACAAATCCTAGGCTACACCTCCTTTTACCACCACTCTCAAAGTATCTTTTCCTTCCTCGAATGCCAAAAGCTATATACCTGTACCTTTACATCGAATCAATATTCGCGCATATTTTACAATAATATCACACACAACGTGTACGTATTTACCTTGTCCCTTATGTGTACATATAAAATGAATAGTACATTACAAAATTCCTAAACTGAATAGCAACCGGGCACATAACCTTCTATGCAGTACACATTATTGTACCGGGTGTTCCGCATTAACCTCGCCATCCTTAAACTAGTGATAGGTCAACCCATCAGACTTTCATGTACAATGGCTAGCATATCCAAATATCGAAGGGGATAGCATATGCTTTTTTCAAAGCCTATAGCAAAACAAGGAGAACGAGTTGCCCTTGTGTATCAGAATTTAAATTTTTTATTAAGCGATTTCGCGACTTCTTATCTCGTCACTGAGGGAGGGGAGATGGAGCTCGGAGCAGTGAAAAATGCACTTTTGAGCGCATTTCAATTTCGAAAGATGTTTAGCAGCGCATTCTGGAAAACTTGTCAACAGCTGACTATCGTCATTAGACGACATTAATGGACTGTCAACAGTGTGACGTTATCATTAGACTGACATCAGAGGACAGACTTTGATGACCTGGAATGATATCAGTGGACTTATTTTACGAAGGATTGATTTTATGATTTTTGTTGAAATGTTGAGGAAAATTTGAGATACTTGAAGTGTGGATTAATTTATTAATTTTAAGTTGAAATGTTGAGGAAAATTTGTTGACTTTGATTCTGGTTGACATCAGTGAACAGGTTTTTATAGCCTGAAATAATATCAGTAAACTTATTTTACAAAGGATTGATTTTATGATTTCAAGTTGAAATGTTGAGGAAAATTAGAGATGTTTGAAGTTGAGTCGTCAAAACAGGTAGACCTTGACCTTAAATCTATTTTATGATTTTGTGTTGAACTGTCGTCATCCGTTGATCTGCCAACAATTAACAATTGATCTTGACTTTGGATTAATTTTAAGATTTTAAGTTGAAATATCAAAAAAATTAGTTGACTTTGCCCCAGCTCATTTTAGGAATTTTATGTTGAAATGTTAAGGAAAATTAAAAATGTTCAGAGTTGTACCATAAACAGTTGACCTTGACTCTGGACTGGGTTCGTGATTTCATGTTGAAATGTAGAAGAAAATTAGAAATGTTATTAGTGGACCATCAACAGTGTAATGTCATCATTCGACTGATATCAGTGAACAGATTTTTATGGCCTGGAAAGACATCAGTGGACTTGATTTATGAAAAATTGATTTTATGATTTCAAGTTGAAATATTAAGGAAAATTAAAGAAAGTTGCCCCGTCAACAGTTGAGTTTGACCTATAATTGATTTTAAGATTTCAAATTGAAGTGTGGAGAAAAATTAGCTGACTTTGACCACGGATGATTTTATAACTTTAAGTTGAAATGTTGAGGGAAATTAAAGATGTTTAAAGTTCACCCATAAAGAGTTGACCTTGACTCTGGATTGATTTCATGATTTTTAGTTGATATGTTGAGGGAAATTAAATTTGATCTATCAACAGTTGATCTTCAGTTCAGATTGATCGATTTTGAATTGAAGTGTCGTCATCAGTTGTCCCGGCAGTAGTTGACCTTGACCCAGAATCGATTTTAAAATTTCAGATTGAAATTTCGAGGAAAATTAGTTGACTTTGATCCCGGTTGATTTTATGATTTCAAGTTGAAATATTGAGGAAAACATTTTTCATTAACATGATCCTGGATGATTTTATGATTTGGAATTAAGATGTCAATTTCCAAAGGTTACATTAAGGTCTGCTACTGAATGTGCATGCCCAACTTCAACCCCCTATCTCCATTTGAAGAGGAGATATGGGTGAAACAGCCATTTCCAAGATCAAAAAAGGCGAAGCCCCAATATCTCCTTTCCTAATTGACCTACTAGAGTGATTTTTGGATGTGTTATACAACTCTGGATTTTCTATCAATTATCATGAAAAGGAAAAATTTTTGCGATTTTTGCTCTCAAACACTTCCTCCCTCAAATTTGAGCATAACTAAGTTTTGACCCAAAATCATCCCTACTCAAATATATCTAATTTGCTTCAGGACTAAGCATATTGTTCGAATTTGAGCGATTTTGGTCTGTATCGAGTGGAGTAAATGATTTTATATTTACGTGAGAGGGCGGGGAGAGATGGAAAAAAAAAAAAAATAAATACCTGACATCGCAAAAAATGGTTTTAAAGGTTTTGTAGAACTCCAAAAAATATTTTATTGATACAACCGCCCCTATCCCTCAAATATCCATCACAGATCAATGAACCGTAATAGGCTGAGGTCAAAAATCTTTCTTTTTTCAGCTTATTAACAATTCAGGAACCCGGAGAGATGCCTAAAAAAGATCAAATTGCAAAATAGTCGACATTTAAAAAAAATAATTTCAACATTATCGTACAAATTTTATTTACCTAGCTAGACTAACATTCTCCTTCAAACTACACGATAGATAATTTGCACGTTAATAAAGTTGCATAGCGAAACGCCGTAAATACGAATTTGTGACAATGCTTCACGTTTTCCTCTGTTCGAGTATAGATAAATTTAAGCGTGATCGTCATATTTACGCAGCTACATAGACAGATAGATAGATAGATAGATACAAGACTTTAATTTAACAATAAAATTAATTAGCTTCAACAATGAGCGAATAAGCCACTGAAGTGTTACTAATCAGCGAAATAGTTAATACAAAGGTTAAAAAGGCTATTAAATACAAGATCAATGAACTGTAAAATAGTTTGTAATACGAAAGATGCGCGCACAAAACGATTCAATCCATGCCAAAAGTCAAATCGTTCTTCTCTTGTGTTGCGTTAATTCAGTTGCCTCTAATTACATTAATTCTTTTTAATCATCCGACTAATTAGTGGTAGATGAAACGACTATCGAGGTCGTACGATAAAAGTGAAATTTCGTTTCGTTTTTCGTCATTTTGAATACACGTAAATATTCACGTATGTTATGATTATCATTAGACGCTTCTTCGTAATTTTTTTTTTTTTTTTTTCGCAATCGAGACTACGTATTGACGTAAATATACCTACCTCTCATATCCTATATTCAAAGGTGTAAGACGAAAACCGCAGTTCGATTACCTAATTGAACCGTTCACGAACCGTGTTACAATTCACATCAAAAACAACGATTACTCTCACCAGCGTTGTACCTATCGTCATGAAAAAACATCTCAAAAGTAAATTAATCTTGTACAAATTACCAATGTAAGTAAAAAAAAAAAGGTAACCACGGTGGAGATAGGTGAATTGGCTCTGTTCTCGGGCTGAAAAAATTATTACGGAACATTACCAGACCACTCATAAAAATTTTCAAGCGCAAAATCCACCACTCACCTTATACCTATTCACAACTACACTGACAAAAATAAGCATTTATTATTTAAAAAGATCATCATTAGGTTACGTTTATACCAGGAAATTTAAACCAACCCCAACGTATGAAAGAAGAAAGGGGATATAAACCAATAAGTGGAGAGTACTGAACAATAGAAATTTTTAAATCTTTATTAAGCGAAAAATGAAAAGAGGAGTATACATTTTTTTCTATCTGAAACATACGTCTTATTAACTAAAAAAGTATAGTATTTCGAGATTTTTTTTCGTTAAAATCGACCTAAAATCAAGTGAACCCATCATAAATGAAAAAAATGTATCAGAAAATCCCCTATCACAATTTTCTATCACCCGCTTTCGATTGCGGATGTTCGGTGAATTTTTGAAAAATGAAAAATCTAAATAAAAAATACGTACAAAGAGCTTGCTTATACTCGGATGAATCAGTTCGCGCGGTTTTCTCGGTAATTCAATGGAGATTCAAAATTAATGTTCAAAATTTTGAAAGCTCAAATTTAAACTTTTGAGATGAAAGCACACAACTTTTTATGATGAGTATATAAAGGTTGAAAGCTATCATTTCAAAATCTGAGAAAATTACCACGAATACAACTTTTTGTGTTAATTTTAGGTAATTAATTTTCAAAATGAGATCTCAACACTCTGATGGGGGTGGGAAGGGGTCACAGGGGTTCCCAATTTTGGTCAAAATTCAACAAAATGGTGATAGCAAAGTGACTCGTGGATTTCTACTAATTGGAGGACACTGAGTTTGATTATCGGCTTATTTTTTTAATACTACCCTTCTGTATGCCCCCACCAGCCCCCTCAGTATGGTAAAAATTCAAAAAAATTTCAAAAATGAATTGACATATTGATTGTTACTAATTTAAGGTCGCTGAACGTGAATATCCACTTATTTTTAAGGGACCTCCCCCGAATGCCTCCATAGTCACCTGTAAACTGGAAAATTATTAAATTGACCTAATTCGACGCCGCTAAGATCGAATATCAACTTACCTTCGCAATCCGACGCTTCTGTACCCAAATTTATTAAATTTTTGGTAATTTGGTGGTCAGTTTTGAGCATGACGGAATCAGATCAAGAGAGTAAATTTATATTCAATCTCAGCGGTGCCGAATTAATGATAATCCATATGCTACACGTCATTTTAATCATTTCCCAGTATTTTTCCATTTTTCAGATGACTATGACGGCATTCGGGGGAGGTACCTTAAAAATAAGTGAATATTAACGTTCGGCGACCTCAAATTAATAACAATCGATATGTCAATTTGTTTTTAAATTTTTTTTGAATTTTTACCATATGAAGGAGGCTGATGGGAGCGTTCAGAAGGATGGGATTAAAAAAATTAGCCGATAATTGAACTCAGCATCGTCCAATGGGTAGAAATCCATATATCAAGTGTACTGTCCCATTTTGTTAAATTTTGGCCGAAATTGAGAACCACTGTGACCCTCCCCTTCCCAGAGCATTAAGATCCCATTTTGAAAACTAATTACCTAAAATTAGCACAAAAAGTTTTATTCGTGGTAACCTATTCAGATTTTAAAATGATAGCTTTCAACTTTCATACTCATTATGAAAAGTTGAGCTTTCATTTTAAAAGTTCAAATTTAAGCTTTCCAAATTTTAATCATCAATTTTACATTTTTATTAAATTACCAATAAAATCGCGCGAATATATTTATCTTAATTTTAACCAATTCTGAAATATGAGTTTTCAAAAAGTTGAGCTGTTTAACAAAAAAAAATCGAGATTATTCGAAAATTGTGAAAGCTACCTCAATCCCATGAAGATTTAAGGTCGAAATGAGGGTGATTTTCTTCACTAGACCACTGAAAGAAACTCGCGACAAAATTTTGAGCGATGTCAAAAGTCCCCAGTTACTTTTTGGGTCGTTCAATCCCCAAATGCAAACAGATTAAGGTATTTAGAAAAAAAATTGACAAAAAATCGTAAATTCAAAATAATCTAAAATCATAGCAGGTGCGAAATTTGGAGTCAATTTTTTTATTCGAGTAGTTTGTTGGATAACTACGAGCATGAACCAATTCTCATACTTATCTGCTACTTCAGTTTTTCATGTTTCCCAAAATTCACCTCCAAGCACCTATAAATAAACACAGTTGACGGAAAATTTGAATACGAGTCTTTTTCTGTTAAGCACTTTTCATTTATGCTAATTTAGTTTAACTTTAAGGCAATTTTTACCAAAAAAAAAATGGTTATTTTTTAGGAATTTTTGAAATTTTTGTTATGACTTATCACTCAAAGTGCCAAAAAAAGAAACAGTCCAAAAGTAATTAATTACTACGAAACAGTGAAGTAAAAGCGGCCGAGGGCTGGACCAAACACCTCCCGAACAATTTTTTAAACGTCAAAGTTCATTTTTACACGTAAAAAGCAGCCAATTTTAACATTTAGAGTTAAGAAATACGACAAAATACTTATTTTGCGACCTCTGATCATCAAAATTTTGCAACATTTTTGCCCTTGCTTTCGCTCAGGCTATGTATTTTTGACTTTCTGAAAAGATTCCAGTAAATCATTCCTTCCCCCTTCCCTCCTCCCCATGTCGATAGTTGTTACGCCACTGCTACGACCCACATTTCAAAGAACGTAGTAAAGATTAAAAATGTTTTCTCTTTGATTTTGAAAAAATTCTGTTATATATCTCCTTCATTTCCTCACACATTGAGGTTTTGGTTTCAATTTACTAGCATAAATACACCTTTATAATTATTTAAAAAAATAAGAAATACGTTTGTTTTTTTTTTTTTGGCTATAAATAATATTGGAGTTTCACGAAAAAGATAGTGTTTGCGTTTGAAAATTTTTTCACAGATGCCCTACCATGTTGCGTGATAATTTTCGAAATCTGAGGACAAGGCCAATAAAGCTAACCTGACCGTAGGCAGAGGTACCTTTGCTCATGAATTCGTGATAAATATTGAGGTAACGAAATAAAAATATTTTCTCATTGAACGACACACGTAAAAGTAGCCAAATATATTCAAATGTAGATACCATCGAAATCACCCCCAGCACACATATTTGCAAACTGTTGAAACGTAAACTTAAATATACGCCTACTACGTCGGTGAAAACACCATTTTCCCTGGTTAGAGCCGTCGGTTGGCCTATTTTTGAATAATTTATCACAGATGATGTTTTTTTTTTTTTTCGAAACAATTCCCAGCTGAATCATTCGCGCCAGTTTTAGAACGAATTTTTGCAAGATTTATTTGGTCGTTCATTAAAAAAAGAAAAATCTTCGTAGTATTGTTCGAACTAGCTCGTTCGAGAACGAAAGAAGTGAATACAACTTGCGACACCTATAACATAGCCTCCCTTAGGAAAATATCGTCAAAGTTTGCGGATAATTGCATATCATAAATTCACGATTCATTTAATGGGTGTACGTTAGGGTGGGTCAAAAAAAATGATCATTTTTTTTTCACTTGGTACCCTGAAAAACTGGTTGGTAGACACGTCAAAAAAATTCTCTCCACGTATGAGCTCTTAATTTTAATAGCAACGTCCTCCGCCTTTCAGATTTCTATTTTTTTTCTATTGTTATAAAGAAAATTGCATATCTTGGTGTCTATTATATGAAAAAAAATATTTCATCTCATATACTTGTAGGAAATTGAATTCTC